>JAOBRD020817161.1:0-13361 GCA_027575215.2 Hydrozoanthus sils
TGCCAGTGAACGTTAAGAGGGGGCCGGGGGGGGGTGTGGTTGCCAGTTGGCGTTAAGGAAAAATGCTTTATAAAAATAGTAAAAAAGCTATCCATTTATCGAAAAAAAATTATGCTTAAAAGCTTTTAATTGATCAAATTAAAACTAATCAAATTTTAATTAATCAAATTTAATAAAAATCAATGTAACCATTTTAATATATCATCAAGTTCAACTGAGACTGTCGGTTCAGGTTTATGTTTAAGTTGGAGTCAGTGTCCGAGGTGGCAATTGTATTAAACATTTTTCAACTTTGCATACTGCTTAGAAATTAAATTGTACTAGCAAGTTTTAATATTCTTACAAAAAGAACAAACAATAGTGTATCGACGCTAAGGAGGGGCCGTTAAGCGGTGCCAAGTCAAATTTAGGACGCCCCCTTACTACCAGTGTACTTTCAGCAAGAAAGAAGTAGGCTTTGTTACTCCTTATTATAGAAACAACATTCAACTATACAAATAAGGTCTGCCGCTTAACAGTTGATGTGCGGTTAGAAAAAAGTTGGATACGCGTACGCGAAGCACATTTACAAACCGTATTCATTCGAATTAGTGCCCTCTGTCGAATAAGCGCCCCTCTCGAACATCAAAAAGCGCTTACCTAGAAAGACTAAAATTTAGATAACCTCCCCCCCCCTGTAAAAATTACTTTAATTAGTCACTTTGAATTGGTGTTTTATAAGAATCGCAGTGATAACTGGCTTCTATATCGACCAATGTGCCTTCATTTCTTGCAGCACCAGAAAGCTCACTTATAGTGCCGTGGTAACGAAATTGAAATTTTTGAACATCGTGGATTTTCGTTGCGGCTTGTATGGAAAAGCTAGCGAAAAAATGGTTGGCCTAAACTTTACAACGGAAATTTTTTCCTAGTTACGGGTTGTCCATGCCGAACCTAAAAATTATTGACACAAACGGTAGGTTAGAGTTCAGCAGCCGGAAGTATGAGCACGGTCTGGCAGAAACCAAAATCAAATTTTTCAAAGAGCCTCGTTACCTGCCAAGAGGCATGGCGATGCAACATTCTGGACTCATTATATCGTTTTCAGTGTAACTTCAAATTCACAGTTTTTTTGCACGGATAACACTAAAGTGTAAAACTTTCAGTGGGGCGCCGAAGTTATATTTAGCCGACCCGTATCATAGGTAGCCCGCGTTCTCGTCAAAATATTTGAGCGCCAACTGAACCGAATTTTCAAAAGCAAATGTATATTATAGGTCCAAAATGTAATCAAGTCGTCCATTCTACAATTTGTTATTAAGTTATTGCAACTGCTTACATCTTTATTGCTTTTTGGGGGAATCGAAGCGCTTTCAGTGAGGCGTAGAGTGAAAAAGTAGGTGGATTTCTTTTCTTACGAAGTGTAAAAAGTGCTGGACAAGACAACAACTTTTTTGAGGGTGGGGGGTTTCCACAAAAATATAAAAACCAGCTAATTGGGAGTGCTTTCTTCTGTTTTCTTGGCGGGGGGAGATTAGGTTATCTTAAAGAATAAGGAACATTTTGTAGTACCAAATTATTAGTGTAAAGGTATCAAACAGCATTAATTTATAATATGCATGGAAGAAACATTCATCCTGCATTCTAACCCATGGACTCAGATTATTACCAAGGAAACTTCTTCAAAATCTGATATTTCATCAACCTGTTCTCAATGAGTTTTGAATAGCTTAGGAAAGCTGCCTCATAGGTCATGATTTCAAATCCTATAAAAGTTCATGGTATTTTCAACAAAGTTGAAGGTAAGAAATGAAGTTTAATAATCACGCCCATTGGAGGCGGGGGGAGGGAGGCTACATTAATTTCTCTTCATTTACAGTTTGCATGTTATAGTTTTGAATTTAACCCTGACTGTGCTTTTGTGCTATGCGTGCAGCCTCCCCCCCCCAAATATCAATATCTGATAACTCATTTACAGTAGGCAAAAAACATGGGTAAAAGCAAAAAATCTATTATTGGGGGATCACAGTGGATATTGTTATAGTTCAATATGTAATTTTTGAAAATTTCTATTCAAAAGTTGCTGTTACAACCAAGAAAAAAAATGGGGGGGGGGGGTGCTGGTCAATGCGCGTTGACTGGCCATTCCCGGTTCTGCTGGGCATGAAGAATTGAATACTCTTTTCCATTGCATTAAATCAAACTTAAACACTGAATGTCTAAAAACTGAAAGTAAGTGAGAAGTTGAAAACTTCACCTCACCACTCCAATTTAGTTTGTAAATATTAAAATGATGTAAGAAATGTTTGAAGTGAAGGAATAAAGTTGACTGATTATGGAACAGTTTATATTAAAATTGTAAGGATAAACAGACAGGAATAAGGCACCATCTGTTCAACAAACTAAGAAAATACCTGTCTAGTTATGACAGAAAAAGGGAAGAAATGAAGACTATATGTACAAACAGTAATTAAGATGTGTCTCATAGACTGAGAAAGGTATAATTATCACATTTGAGATTGACCATAGAACAAAATTTAAATATCAGTTTTTTAAACTACTTTGAAGTTTACAGCCTAGTTTATTAGCCATTACTTCAGATATGTCATAAATATGTTTGTATGTGCTCCACCAAGAAATGCAGTTTTATATCTAATAGGTCATAATCAATGTTACAACTGCATATAAACTAATTTGACAAAAATTGCTATGACAAGACTATCACAAAACTACTATGAGCTTTTAACTAATTCTAAAATTATTATTACTTTCTTAAAAAACATGCACTTAATACAAATAAAAGGATCGGGCATCTGATGACTTTAAAAAATGCATAAAAAGTTTCTACTCCCCTCTTCTCTGCCCCCCCCCCTTCCTATTTGCATAATCAAGTTTGGGAAGATGAGAAATTTCACAAGATAATTATTTCCTATATTTTGAAAAGGTATACGTAAAAGACAAGTAAGATCTAAGGCAAACACTATCAGAGCAGAGCTACCACATCTTTAAATTAACATTAAAACATAACCATGTTAATCATTGTGAAGCTTCCACATGTTATATAACTTATGTACATAGAGTTAAAAGTTATTTAAAGTAGAAATATAATTGCTTTAACGACAAGAGAACTTAAGTAACTGCAGTTTGGGGCATGATTTTTTCAAGTTGTTGCCAATATGATTCAACTCATTTGTGGTTGGCAAAAATCTAGCATGCTCAACTACAAGTCGCTCAAGTGATGAGCAATTTAGAGTGATTCTTTCCATCATCAGTGTTGAACAGCTAGTAATATAAACCTCCTTAACAAAAGGGTTTTCAAGCGTTAGCTGACATGGTCCATAGCACTTGGCAAAGGTAACACTCTCCACAGTGTTGCACTTCTCAAAGATCTCAGAAAGAGGACAATCCAGATTACAACTATCAAAGGTCACATGTTGTATGTTAGAACTTGATATAAAAACCGAGCTGATGTTACACCTTCTTAGAATGAGATGCTTGACTGACATTCCTTCTGAGTGAAACTTTATCTTTGTGAAGTTAGCAGGCTTTATTTGATTGGCTGATCTGTCAAAATCAACTTCAAAGCTAGAAACCTTACTTGCATCAATACTCATCCTTCGGAGGTATGGCACATCACTGAAAGAAATCAGGCTAAACTCTTCTCCTGATATGCGAATTGCTTTAAGCTTTGCTGGCCTAAGGAAGGCTTTTTTGAAGCAGAGCTTTTTTAGTTTTGAGCAGCGTAAATCTAAAGTGGTTAAAAACTCACCATTATCAGAAATGGAAAGTGATTCTAGTGAGGGATTTGAGTGTTGATCTAATCTCAAATGTGGCCAGTGGACTCCTAAAACCATATTCTTTATATCAGGATTCTTAACCAGAAAACTCAGCAGCTCTGCCTGAGAAAGGGCAATACATCCTTTTATTTCCAGTTCTTCTAGTGAAAAAGCAAAAACTTTTCTTAGCTTTCGCAGTTCTGCACAGCTGGTCAACACAAGTGACCGCAGCGAAGATGAATGCACCTGCATGTTTTGCACTGAGCAAGAATTGGCAACTTGCAACTTCTTCAAAAGAGGGAAGTGTAGTATGAACTCTGCAACATCTCCAATGCTAAAAATACTCACACTAGTGATTGAATCGGATTTGAGAGATAGCAAACTAACTGAAGGCCAACTCAAAATATTGTCATTACCAAAACTGAAGTTTTCTAAATTAGGAAAGCCTTGAATAATACCATTCAGGAATCTTCCTTCTAGTCTTCCTCGTTCTAAACCAAGATGTGTGACTTTGTCATTACTTCTTGAAGATGATAATTTTGTTAAACTGGCGATATCGTGTGACTTCAATGACGAAAAGTGGAGTCCGACATTCTTCAAATTGGGAAAGTTATCTGATACATAGCACAAATCTTCATCCATAAAACAATTGCTTTCAATCTCACTAGCTTCTACTAGAATGTCTTTCAGTGATTTAAAGCAAACAAGCTTTCTTAAAATATTCTTGTTCCAATTCATTCCAGTTAACTCCAATGTTTGTAAGGAGACCAAAGCTGGTGCATACTGGAGAAGGCAATCCGAAAAACATCTGTGGCAACGGTGAATGCTTATCAATTTGATTATTTTTCCGAACTTGTGGAGAATTTTCCTGAATCGTTTAAGAAGTGTTGAATCCAATGAACACCATCTAATACTTGACAATCGGATCTGCTCCCACAAAAGAGGATCGGGATGTAGTTCGACTATATTGCGCCATTTCTTGCACACAAACGACAAAGCAAGCAAATTGTCATAAACTGGATGAATGAACTGAAATATCTTCGACCAAAGTTCATCGGGTAACAAATCTGCGTAGCAGATATTTGAATCGAGGATAAATGCAGCACTGTCGTCAGCGCGAGACAGTATTTCCATCATTCCTTGGTTAAGTTCTATTTCTAGGCTGACTGTGTTTGTTGAATCGAGCCTTTTGTCACTGAACTTGACTCATTTCGGTAACTTAGTAAGCTGTGAATGTTTGATTCAACCCTCGACTTTAGCTGCTTTGAGTAAGTACGCGATCAACATCGACTTTTTTCACAATCGATATCAAACATTCAGCGACCCACCATTTTTTGTTTACTTCAAGTTGACCAATTATGGTAAGCTAGTGTCCATGCCACGCTCAAATTCTTAGTCTTACACGAAGTATTGAAGAAGTAAAGCGGGAAGATTTATCAGTTTAAAAAAATCAAGTGTCAAAAGAAATGGACGATTCTGTTAGAGCTTGTGCATCAAATCCATGGTCTCCATCTAACACTTATGTAAATCTGGGTTCTCTGCAACGTGTGCTGACATTGGCAGAGAAATGTGGCCAGCTGGATAGAGTACGTAAAATGCTATTTTTAGCAAATTTTAGGTAGAACTAGAAGCGTATTCTAAATCAACCTAGTCTATATTATAGATGTAATCAGTGTTTTATGTACTACTATTGAGGTTAAGATAACACCGGTTGCATTTAAAACATGTAAAGCATTTTTCTTTATTATTCTTCTCTTTCCTTGCGTCGCTTATTTTTTTCTCGATTGCAAAACATCGCATGGCAGCAGTTTGTTTAGCTGCAGTAGTTTGGTACCGTGTGTTGTATTTTTGACCCATTCAGCCCAAGCCAGTTTATCAGCATCTAATTTCTTCTTAGTACATAACTCTTACAAAGTAGGTCCTTTTTAATAAGAAAATGGAAAATGATCAAACATAGAAAACCAACTATGAAGATGAAAAGCAAGATTCTCATATTCTGAGTGATAACAAGAAAAGTATGGGTTTTAAATAGTTCAGCCTTTTGGGAGGATTTAGCTGTATTCCATTTGGTGATTTGGGACTGAAAAGATAAATGGTATAAATTAGTCTGTAAAAATGTAAAGAAGTTGCTAATGGCTCCAACAACTCAGTTGTTGCTCTATTTTAAGTTTATCCATCTTTGTTTAATTCGTTGGTGAATATTGTTTTAAATTATAAAGTAAATAAAGCTTCTCAATGTTTTCTTGTATTTAAATAGCTACAGATGTACACAGGTTCTTGGCTCAAAATTGTCTACAAGGTTCGACCATGACTTCAATTCATTTTGGGTTAACTTGGACAGGCCTGGATAGTCAGTTCCAAAAGTTAGAGTGAGATTAAAATAATTACAAAATAATTATTGTCTTGTTAAATTTTATACATACATGTGTCATTTGATTTGTTTCTTGCTAATTTTTGTTATAGGAGAGACAAAATGCAGGTGAAATCAAAATGACAGTTGAAGGCTACCCATCAATAAAAATGATTAAAATTCTAAGGGAGATTACGGATATTGGTCAAGAGCTTGATAAGGTGAGTTTTTTGTAAGGAATGTAAATTTTCATCAAAAAATGATACCCAAACAGCAAATTTGATAGTCTATCCTCAATTTGTTTTTATTATTTATTTATTTACGATATTTGCTTTATGCATTTTTTTGACTGAAGCATTTTGTTTTATAAATTTCAAAGTAAATGTATGAAGCAGTTTGATTAAATAAAATGAAATCTTTTTTGATTTTGTTTAAAAGGTCTTACATAAGATTAGCATGTGTAATGGCTGTTTTTTAAGGGCTAGACCAAATGTCAAGCAAACAAGCCGCCATATTGAATACACTAGCAAAAGAAAAACCTCTTCCGAGGCTTTTCTTTTACTCATGTGTTTAAGTCTTTGCTCACACATTCAGCATTATGGTAACTTGCTTGGTCGATGCTCGATCTCTCCCCTAAAAAACAACCTCTATGCCAGCTAACATGTTCAGTGTAATTATTAACCTCAGCAAGGGATCAAATCACAATTGAAAAATTCTGAGAAATTTTTTGCCCTCACTTTTTAGCTGACCCTTTAACTGACTTTGAGAAAGATTTCCTCATTTTGATTGTTTTCATTATACATAAGGGGGTAATGATATTATCTAGTGAGCAAAGGAACCAATCGGATGCATTGTTTGCAAAATATTTTATTTTGATTTAATTTTGATATATTAAATCCAACACATTGTACTTCTACTCATTAATAAAGTTTTGATACAAGTCATATCTATACACTTGTCAACTGAAGGTGAATCTGGAAATACATCGATATCTGAGTGAGGCAGAAACCCGAGACATGACACATGCAGACATTTTAGGTAAAGTACTGATAGAGACTATAACTTTTTACTTTTTGTGATGATCGTCAGTTTGTTGCAAAGTAGGAAAATAAGAAACAGTGGTGTAATCAAAAAATGTCTGAAAAGTCAGGGAAAAGCCAACCAGGTAAAATTGTCTTCACAGCTGATCAATTTGCCTAGTGCCCGACCCTTAATGAAACCCCTGTAAAAAATTAGTGCATGTTAACACTGTAAGATAAGCTGTTGTGTCAACAAAATCAAAATTTATGATACTTGGCACTCTGTCTTACTTTCTGATCCCTTATAATCGTTGTTGTTATCCCAGTATCACTTTAACCTTTTGTGTATACCTTTGATGTTGCAGGAAAAAGAACACTAGTTGTTGACGAACTTGCAAATCAGATGGCAAGAGTTATGGACAAGAAAGCTGCACTGATCAAAAGACTGCAGCAGCCATTTGTTGGCGAGTATCTTGAGATAGATGCAGCTTATCACAGGTGCATCCCCACTCCCTTCACCCAAGATTTCAAACTCTCCCTTTTTGTACTAACCAATGAAAACTTGCACAGTAATTTTTATTACTTAAATATCTTTGAAAATGAAAGGCTAATTTGTTTTTTTGTGTTAAAGATTTTAAAACAAATGTTTTTGGTTCACGTAACTATAAATAATTCAAGTTTAAAACACTGGTCATTGGACTTGGCTTTAGTGTGGGTTGAGAGAAAGAGGAGTTGTCAAGTAACATTCCCCACAGTAACATATTGCCCTTATACTGAGTTGTGACTAATTGCCTAATAAAGCCTTGTCCACATGATATACTCTAAAACTCCTCCTGAATATAGAAGTAATGATTTTAGATATGATTTGTGAGCATAAATAAAAATATGATCCAGGTTGTGGATGGAATTCTTGTCTAGATATTTTTGGAGATAATAATTTAATAATTTTATTATATGAATTTATTTTTGTGATATAAATTTATGTTTTTGCTGGTAAGACAACCCAAGTGATAATTTTGATTTTAAAGCAATTGATGTTTTATTCTTCAATTACTCCTTTAATTAAAGTTTTTTTTTCAGAAGTTTCCACAAATAGATATTAAGATAATTATGCAGCTGAATAATTGCCACTTTATCTGTTTTTGCACCAACATTAAAATTAATCAATGTTCTAAACTTATAAAATATTATGGATAAGATATTGACTTTCATTCATTACTGTACTCAACATGTACAGTATACCACAGTCTACATTAAGCCCCTTAATATGATTCAATTACAGAAACACGGCAGAAGTTGTTCCTATGATTGCTGCCAATCTGGCCTCCCTTCCAACTCATCTGGAGAATATTGCCTGGGCCAAGAAATTCTCCCTTGCTGATGGGAAACTGGTAATTAAAGCATTCATTGAACTTTAAACTTCTGTAAATAGTATGAAAAGCTAGTCTTCAACTCATTGGTGATAGTTTCTGAAAGTTTAACTCTCTCCTCCTCCACCCCCTCCCACCATGGCTTTCTGTGAACAGATTGTTTTCATATAATTTTTAGCTTTCTTTGCTCTTTGGCTGTCAGGACTAACATGTACAATGCAAGCATTACGATTGGAGTTCATTTTTATTTTTTTCTCATTAAAGACTGTGGGGAACTTGTTTTTTCAAAAATATGTTTTTCGAATCTGTCTATACTGTGGCAAAAATGAAATTAATCGCATTTTCATAGTTTGCTCTCCACTGATGAGAAATTCACCAGCTGATAAAAACCTGTCAGTAACACAGAATAGCAGGACTCACTTGGCTGTGGCCATTGTTTTGATGTTTCAAAATTTGTGTTGCAGGCAAGTGTACTGTCAAGCATTGAGTCATCTCTAGCTGAACTGCAGAGTTGCTTTCAGATGCTTTGCCAGAGCCAAGTAGCAATGCATCAACTTGCTGAAAAACCCCTTGATGGGAGTCTTTTAAAGATATAAACAGTAAGGTTACACTAATTGGATAATGCATTAAATTAACTCACCTTACCTCATGTCAGGGTTGCCACTGTCCTTGTAAATCCCAGGTAGAAAGTCCTGGAATGGGAAAAAAGTAATGTTTCAGGCCCTAAAAGTTCTTGAAATTTAGTCACGGCACTCGAAAATCCAAAAATGGGCAAAATTGCCAAAAGTGCCTAAATCAAAAGACTCTATGCGTAGATGGCAGTGATTTAAATTTTCTTTTGTCTACATTCAAATTAGTGTGCAACCAGCCTCGTTTTTCCTAACATAATATTCTTTTGAAAGTTTAATTTAAGAACCAGGCTAGTTTTGCTAATTTGAATTTAGACAATGAATAATTAAATCGCTTCCATTTACTCATAGGGTCTATAATGTTATGTTATAATAGTTTTGATTTGACAATGTTCAAAAAACAAAAATGAAGGTGCAATTTTTGTCCAGAAGCTCATTTCTTGATTAATATAAAGTAAAATAAGCTTGCTAATGCAGAATGTGAACATTGGTGCTCTGATATTTGAAAAAAATTGCAAAGAATTCGAGTTTTGGTACAGAAGGTCCTTGATATATTATTTGCTCCAAAAGGCCCTGGAAAAGTTCTATAATATACTTGGTTTCGTACCCATGCAGCTAACAGTGGCAACCCAGTCATGTGAAAGAGCTAGAATCATAGATGCACTCTTAGTATGCAGGGTATAGTAGTTAGACAAAGTGGGTGTTTTAGCAAAGGGGGAAAAAAAGAAATCGTAGTCTTGCTTAAGAAATTGAATTGAAATTACTTTGTGTAAAATGAAGCATGCTAATTTTCACTGGTTTTAAACTTAAATTTAAAAACATTTTAATTGGGCTACTAGAAATTCCTGAAATTTCGACGTTCAATGCTGTGGCAGGTTTGACAAACTTTCACTTGTTAAAAACGAAAACTTCTCAGCGGCTTGTTAAAAAATTACAATATTTTTGTTCCTTTGAGTCAAAATAGACGAAACTTGAGCCGCTTGCATTTAGTGAAAATCTGACCTATTGTGCATGGATGTCGGAGAAAAGGTCTGATGCTTAAATCTAACTTTAAGAGGACAGGGCGTATTTCGTACATACCGCCTTTTATGAAAGTCCTATTTTCTAAAGCGGTAAATAAATTTCTGTTTTTCTTTAGATTATGTAAATATGAGGCAAAGATTAGTAACGGTTATTTTATACATGCCCTCTAGTATTGCCTTTCTTTTTTTTGTTTCATTGGTTCGACCAGCGAACTCGTTGAAAGGCCGTTCGTGAGTTGCGTACTTCAGTGCTGCCTTTTGGCGCGAATTTTTCCCGCCTTTCGGATTTAGCGACCCGAAGTCAGCTAAGCTCTTTGTAAGCCCAAACGGAAACGCTATTTATGAGCAAGGTGGGATTGACCCTAAGCGAAGGCTTCCAGACCTTGGAAAGCATTTTTTACGTGTCATTAATGGATAGGTATAATCTATCCCCTTACAGTATAAACAAACTTGCATATTGTCACGAATGCTGCAATCTAGTTGGGTGACGGCTACGTACTGTCTATTTAAACAGATAGACAGTGAGTAACGAACTTGCCTGGTGTTTTTATACACAAAAAAACTTGGTAGATTCTTTATACACTCGTTTATTTTCGGTTTGATTTGGTTTCTTCTAAAACAATTAGACTACTCGTTATCGTTTTCTGTGAATCTAATAGTAATAGTCCGTTGACTATTTACTCATAGAAACTCCATCTCATAGTGTAATTGTTAAAGTAATAGTCGTTCGAGATCAATGCGACGAGTTGTGCTTCATCCAGCTTGTCAACTTGACGGTCGTCGATTACAATACGAATATGAAAACAGGTTCACCTAACTCAAACTGACACTGGTTAGATTGTCTTGTTTTGTCTTACTCCTTTTCCCGATTGATTAATCTTTTCCCTCAGTAAACTGGCCACTTCCATAACTTTGATCACGCCATATCGACTTTAGGGTTTTTCATTATTCTGGTTTACTTATTCTGAGCTTAGTGAGCCTCGTCAAATATATTCTCTCATTTCAGGAACCACTGAAATTATCAAATTCTTGTGTAGTAAGTAATATTTATTCATGCAATCATATCTAATGGGAAATATTCCCTTAATTTATAGTAATCCTTAAATGAAGTTCTGATGATGAATCGGTTGCGACAACTTAAGCCTTTTAATCAAAGTTTTAATCTTTTTTCTTGGGTTGAAATCGTTGTTCATAGTGCTAGACGAGAATAACGTGGATTGCAAGACTTTTTGCTAATAAAGGAGGGAAAAGACATTCATAATGCGTGGAGACTGAAGAAAAGACGCCAAGGTTTCTTTATTCAAAAGAAGACTTCCTGTATTATCTTCCAATCATTGGACTCTGCAGCTTCCTGTAGCTACAGCATCATTAGTGCACGGTCTTTTGTGCGTGCGTGATAATACAGATTTTTAAAATCTATACACAGCTATCTGAATTTGTGATGATACCGTCGAACTCGGCCAGTAATCAGCGGCTCCATCTCTTGTACCCTCGTATGTCTAAGGGCGGCAAGTTAAACATGGAAAAAGCATCGAAAAACTTTCAGAAAGCTCTGCGGTTGAACGCCCGACGATGCGTCATCTTGCAGAAAACCTTGGATAAAATTGAGCGCGACGAGAAGAGAGCGGCTGCTGTTCTAGATGAAAAGTTCAATTCGTTTCTAAGGAAGCCTACGGTTGGGTCTTTCATGCATCGTGAAGACGTATCTCATAGACGTAATTTAAGCTGGCTTTCCGTGAAATTTGATGATGCTGGTTCAGTTCCGAAAAAAGTGAATACAAACTTTATTAATCAGTCACGCAATCCTTCGAGACGTGACCACGCTGAACAACAAGAGCAGTTTTTATGTGACAGCGTCGATCCACGGTTTTTTAACGGTCAACAAACTGGCTTTATCCCTGGTTTGCTGAATAATTCATCGGGTGCTGAAGGCTACTCAAATTTTGCCGTTGCCTCTCATTGTTCTCAAGAATCAACAGGTTTAAGAGGCGGTGTGTCTTGTATGCAGAGCGCTAGTGATGCACTCAACAAGTTCCTCCCAGTAAATCGGCAGTATATGGTTGAAACTTGTAAGTCTAGTAAGCGTGGCCTGTTAGTCGGCAAGTCAGCCCAGTTGGCTGTCCCAGCCCAAGCCCCCCTCAAGGGCAGAAACCTAAGTCAAATACCTGCTTTTTTCGAGCAGAATGATTTTGGACATTGTCAACTTCCTCCCATATCACAGAATCGAACTGGTTTTCTCGTTAATGGTACAGCAGTGGTTTATAACATTAGAAACCGCTGAACTGTTGTAAGCTTCTTGAGACGGTATGAGTAGGTTGAATGGAATATCGTAGAGATAGCCTTATTTGGGGGGTGGGGGACTAGATTCCGTACCCTCATTAGGCATTTACACAAGTTGCTTGGCAATTTTTTTGGCAACTTTTGCCTCTTCGAGCAACTTTTTGATAACTTTTAGATTTAAGCAACTTTCCGGTAACTTCTTCCAGTTAGAAAAACTTTATACTTTTTTTAAGAGAAAAAAAACCTTTTCTTTTATTTTTGTAAAAATATGTTTTTAAATTTGCCTCTCTCTTCGGCCGACTTTAACTTTGATTGATATATTTGCTCTTTCTGTGTAGATAACCTCATATCGGTTCTGAGTTACCTGTCTTTCTCAAGCGGTATGTAAGATCAGCGTATCTATGTGAACACGTTTTCAAAATGACGGATAATCTTAGATCACAAGCGAAAAATTATCCTGCTAGTAAAGAGTCAAGTACCGACCCAATCGAATTGGCAATATCACTTGTAGTAGATATTAAAGAGCCAGAAAGGGCTGTGACCCGGGCAACTCTTAGCAGAAATCCGAGCAACTTGTGTAAATGTCAAACCCTTATATCCTGCCTCTCATAACTTCATAGTGCTATATTTCCCCCCTCCTGCCCATGCTAGCAACATATCCCGATGTTGCAATATAGTTAGATATCCCCTCTCTCTCCCTTTGATATCTGGTATCCCGCTCTTCAGCGTTATCTCATTTCTCGTACGTTTTTTCCCGACAGGCCTTAACGTTATCGATTTGCCTGTTTGCTGTGAAACGGTCTATTCGGTAGCACTAACGAAGTTCATATTAATTTTGTATTTTAATGTTTGTTGTTCCAAACTCCAATGCTTATAACTTTCGTTAAAAAATTTTGACGCTCTAAAGAACGAGGGGGGGGGGGGCTAAGTTAGTAG
>JAOBRD020817375.1:0-13360 GCA_027575215.2 Hydrozoanthus sils
CGTACGGCGTCGGGGAGCTTGTTCCATAGATTTGGTGCTATATAGCTAAAAGATCTGCTTCCATAGGTTTTTAGTTTAAAACTAGTGGCTTGTAGAAGATTCTTATTAGATGAGCGTAATGTTCTTGTTTGTTTATATGGTACTAGTAGGTCGGAAATAGTGAGACAGATGTTGACAGTGTCGAAAACAGGGAGAGAGAACCGGCCTCTAGAGATGAATGTGAGCAGAACCAAGATCAAGAAACTGCTAACCACCAAGCAGAGAGGAATGACATGAAGTTCATCAATTCTGGGTCCTGAATAGTGAAAGCCTTTCAGAGAGGCAGAGAGATAGTCTGAACGATATTAAACTGGCTCCGCTTTTGAAGAGGATGACAGAGAACAACTGAGATCTTTGAAGCATGTAGGGAGAAAGAAGCTCCGAGAAGCGGTCCAGGAAGTGAATTAGATACTAACGCTCATTGTAACTACAGACAACAAAACCAACCGGCTAGTTCCGGCTGTAGCTATTGTTGTCACACGGAGCTTGGGTATAAAGAAAAGAACCATGGAGGCAAGAAAGGAACCAATCTGGAAGAGAAGAATAAAGGGCAAAATTTGCATGTTGAGGAAAGAGATAAGTAAGCTGGAGAGAAAAAAGAGTGGACAGAAGAAAGGTGGGAAGGGGATTACCCAAACCGAAAAGAAGTACAATGTAAGGAAGAAAGGGTTGAATGTTGTCATTGAAGAGCTGAAGCAGCGAGTAACAACTAAGGCAGCAAAGTTAAGGCGATTTGAACAAAGAGCAAATCAGTACAGGTAGAACCGCATGTTTCAGTATGACCTGAAGAAGTTGTACCAGGAATTAGATGGTATAACCTTGGAGAGTGATATAAGGCCAGATCCCCGAGAGAGTTGTAACTTTTGGAGCAACATCTGGGATAACCCAACCAAGCACTATCGAGAGGCTGAATGGTTAGATGACGTGAGAGAAGAAATCAGCCAGCACGCAGCCCAGGAGAACGTGACGATCTCTGTAACTGATGTAAAGGAACAGTTGAAGAAGGTAGCGAACTGGAAAAGACCAGGGTCGGATGGTGTGCAAGGATACTCGCCGAAGTATTTTACGACCCTTCACTGTCGCATTACAGAACAACTTAATGTAAGACCAACTAATCATCAATAAAATGGTGCTGTGGAATTGCAAGCGAAGAAAAACAAATCTAGCAATGGCATGAATTGATTATAGGAAGGCCTACGACATGGTGCCGCATTCTTGGATACTTAAAACACTGCAGCTGATGGGTATCGCTCCTTTTATTCAGAGATTAGTACGGGAAAGCATGGGGAACTGGAAAACGACGCTGACGTCAACAGGTCAAGGTCTAGGTGAAGTTAGAGTTCATCAAGGTAATTTCCAGGGTGATAACTTGTCACCTATATTGTTTGTTATGTGTCTAATACCGCTTTTGTTAATCTTGCGGCGAACGAAAGGACGATACCAGCTTGGGAACGACTCCAAATCTATCAACCATCTATTATACATTTGACGATTTGAAGCTATACGGAAAGGATGAATGCCAGATAGACTCCCTGGTGAATACAGTGTGAGTGTTCAGCGTAATGTAGGGATGAAGTTTGGTCTGAAGAAGTGCGGTGACGTTGTTACGAAAAGGGGGAAGGTAGTGAAGCCTGAAGGCATTGACTTGCCAGACGGCCGTAGAATGAAATCAATCGAAGAAGGCGGCTATAAGTACCTGGGTACCCTTGAGCACGATGACCTTCTACATGAAGAGATGAAGAGCGAGATAAAGTTCGAATATTTCCGCAGATTGAAGAAAGTGTTAAAATGTAAAAAATGTGATCATTGCTAAAAATACGTGGTTCGTGTCAGTTCTGCGATATGGAGCGGGAATAATCAACTGGACTAAAGCGGATTTTGAAAGTATGGACAGGAAAACCAGGAAGCGAATGACCATCTATGGGATGCTGCAACCGAGAGACCGCTTGTACCTTCGTAGGGGCCGTGGAGGTCGTGGCCTTAAAAGTCATTGAGGATAGTGTTCGTTTGGAGGAGAACGGTTTGGCAAACTACGTGCAAACAAGCACTAATAAACCACAGTTTGTGTCGGTCAAAAATGAAGGACTACCCATGAATGAAGAGGTTGAGACCCCTAAACAACTGAAAGAAAGGAAGAAGTCAGACATATTGGAAGGGTGGAAGAACAAGACCCTGCATGGCCAATTTCTTCGCCAAACACATGATGTTAGAGGTGAGGCATCTTGCGATTGGTTGGACAAAGGTAACTAAAAAAGGAGACTGAGGGACTTATTAGCGCTGCACAAGACCAAGCATTAAGATCAAACGCGATCAAGGCAAGGATTGAAAAGCAAGACCTGTCCCCACTTTGCAGAACGTGCGGAGCCAGAGATGAGACAAACATCACCTTTTTGTGAGTGCAGTAAACTGGCACAGATTGAATATAAACATCAACACGATAACGTGGCCTGAATTGCTCACTGGAATCTTGCCAAACTGCACAGACTTGATGTTGCTGAGAATTAGTATGGCCATAAAGCGGAAGGAGTCAGGAAAATGACGGAACTAAACTCCTCTGGGACTTCAACATCCAGACGGATAAGGAAATTCAAGCGCGAAAGCCAGATCCAGTAGTTGTAAATAGGAGAGACAACCAGTACTTTATCATTGATATTGCAGTGCCTAATTATTCTAGAAATTTCGAAAAGGAGAAGGAGAAGATTAAGAAATAGCAGGGTCTGAAAAGAGAGATAGCCAAGCTGTGGAGCATTAATACGTCGGTGGTACCAGTAGTGGTTGGTGCGTTAGGCACAGTAACAAACAACCCTGGAAAACATGTGAAGACGATTGGTGTCACAGCAGCAGTAGAACTCTTACAAAAGGCAGCCTTACTCGGAACAGCAAGGATCCTTAGGAAAGTACTCGAAGCCAAAGGCTATGAGACATAGCTTGCCCTCGACAGACTTATTCCCAGCATCCATCTTGCTGTGAACATTTCTTTACAATAATAATATTAATAACAATAGTGGTTTTATTGTGGAACCCTGCAATTGGATATTCCTCTACAATTAGAATTACACTAAAATGCTGAAATTTTACAAAAATTAGTAAAAGTGCTACAATCTACCTCACCCCCAACAAGATGTACCCCCCGCCAACCCCGCATTATAATTTATACTCGCTTAAATTAAAGGAAGGGTGCCAATGATCGATTCTTTCCAATCACTTAATACTCTTGCTAATTGACTAAACATACCAAAGTTCCATCTTATAACTCGACAATAATTTTCCTCGTGTGAACGTGCACAATTCTTCATTGCCTGAATTGATCACTTGATGCACTTTTCCAGGGTCCGTGTCATTCGATATTGATCTTATTTGTTTTGTATCGACTGATGTATAGACCTGGAATATTGCTTCTGTATTACCTGATCGATATTTACCTGGGTTAATTATTCTATATTAATCATTAGTGTATACCAACTCGGCTACCCGCGTTTTGATTGGTTTAGAAATAGTAGTACGTGTGAGACAGTATTTACCTCCAAAATAGTAGATGATGACGCGATACAAAGTGCCGGACGGAACTAACCACTTTCGGATAACGAATTTCAGAAAATGCTATTCCTCCAAAAACCAAGAAAACAAAATTTAAGTTTAATCGTTCACATGGTGTTACATCAAAGACGCACGATTTTCACTCTTATTTTAAACTCTGAATGAAGTTTGGGGCGGGAATATTAATCGAAGCGGGGCCTCCCTCGCGGAAAGCCGGCACTGTACAAATTAGATGGCAGACGTATTGACTAGTTGGGGAATCAGCGACTACCAGATTCTTCCACAGACAACCACATTTGGAGCCTGTGTGGCTTCTCCAGCTGTTCTCGCTTATGAACCCAGAGAGTAAAAAATGCTAACTCCTTTCACGAGCCGAGTGACTCATTAGGCCTGGCGCTTATCTCCGGTTTCCGTAGTGTTAAAGGGAGGAGCGTCTCCGACCCCCCCTGGACAGGACACTAATCTATCGCAGGTTAGTCCCCAACAGAAGCTTGTACTCATTTGTACGGCTAAGTTGACTGGAACAAGTCGGGTAAAGTGTCTTGTTCAACAGCCGAAATCGAACTCGCATCCCCAGGGGTTGGAGTCAAAAAAGCTAACTGCTAGCGCTCGGCAACTGTGCCACCGGCATACGGTACATAGCAGTGAAAGAATTATTCTTGTAATAACCTTTTCCTCAGAAGAGAAGTCCCTCACGGTAGGCAAACCCATATGATTTTCTTAATATTGATAAGACTCTCTACCCACTGAGCTGCAGAAAGTACATAGTAGCAGTGTTGGAGTATTGAGTTTAAAGTAAACTGATGTTGCTCATTTCGAAACGATCTATCCCTCTTATAAGCCCCGCCCCCTCCCTCGGATAAAAACCCCTCCATTTATCAATACCATTTGTACATCTAACAAAATATTTTATCATTGTGTTTCGATAGTACTAAAAAACATATACGCGTTAATATTTTAGACAAGAACGTTTTTGAGAGTTTAGTACTCGGTGAAGCCAGAGTCAAGCTAGCGGCGGCTGTGCCAGATTCTTGATAGAACAAACGGTGGCCGCTTTCCACATGGGGGCCTGGGTAGAAGTGTCAGCTGAGTGTGAGCTGTTAAACCCCATTTAGCCCCGGTTGTGTTGGTAAATTCTCCCTTGTTCAACCCATACTTTTCACGGAAAGAGTTTGGGAGAATTTTGGTTTTCATCTTCGTTTGATCAACTCATAGTTTTCTCACTACCACATGCCTTGTTTTGTATGTGTTTTGTAAGGAGAAGTTAGATGTTGATAACTGACAAAAGGGTTAAGGTATAGCAGGAAGTGTTGACGAGCTCTTGACTTGTGTTTCCTTCCTTCGTCCCTTCTCAAACCCTTGCAGCTTCTTCCTCGAGCTCTTTCTCTGAAAAGAAATCGAGAATAAGATAAGATCAAAAGATGTTCGTAGTCAAATACTTGAAATATAATGCATATGCGCCGGCAAAATGATGTGTTACTAAATTCTCCCAACAAGAAGCCATACTTTTCACATTACCAGTTCGGGAGAACTATGCTTTTTATCTTCAATAACTGCATTGTTATATACCTAGACTGTTGGTTCACTCAACATGACAGCAAAATGATCACTGTGATTGGTTGATTCTTGGTCACGTGCCCCTGATCAAATTCGAATGTATCCCAACCGGGATACAATTGCGCAGTTGTTGCCCGCCCGCCGTCTTTGTTTGTTTTTGCTACTTCATTGTTTAAGGGAAAGTCTAAATATATAACTAAGCACTTAATGTGTAGTCCTTCGGGAAACAAGTTAATTTTGTTTTCCCTCGACTCTCGAGTCCTGATGTTTGACGTATCAGGACTCTCGGGAAGCAAAACTGTTTCCCTGGGGACGATACATTAGGTGTATAATGACTGATGAATCCCTACAAACAAACAATCCAGGTTTTGTTGAGTAAGACTTCAAGAAATTAGTGTTTTCTTCTTTGGTATTTCAATTTTCACATGCAGTAACTTAATATATAATCAGTGCTGGATGGTTTTCATACCGCATTTGAGCTCGCGCGTGTATTCAAAATAGGGTAATTTGGAAAGTTATCTACCTTAGAAAACAGCTCAAAGAGCAGCTGCTTCAACTCGCCTTAATCAACGATGGTAAAGACTTGAATAAACCAATATATTTTAACAAAAAAGTCAGTTTTTTCTATGAATATAAGAAAGAGGAGTTCCACAAAAGACTGACACGAGTAGATTAAAACATAATAGAAGAATGGATTACTTAAATCAGTATTTACTCAGTAATTTCTAAACGCTGATCAAGAATTTATAGACCAAATAAATAGTTATCAAAAGGGACTGCATGTCAAACGTGTCGGTAATTAAATGAATCGGTAAAACAACTGATGATCTAAATCTGTGTCGCCTGATGCAAACGTATCCAGCATCCATGACTTTTTTAGCTCTGGCACCCAATATCTTAATATATCACAGAGCGATCGGGATCCGACATCCACCGGCTGGGCATCCAGCTGACATCCAGAAACAAGCTGTATCCACAACAAGGAATGCGTCCAGCATCCACGGAATCTACGATCTTAGCTAGAAGAAGCATCCGGCATGCAGAGGGTAGGAATCCGGTACCCATCAGATAGTGCTCTGGACACGCTTACACTAGGGAAAATCTAGACTTATGCTTTGTGAAATTTTTAAAACAAAAAATTTTTTTCAAGAGTTAGCTCTTCGCCGAAGCAGCCGGGGGAGGGGGGGGGGGGGTCCTCCCAATATCGGGGTGGTATAGGTATGGCCGTCGTATTTTTTTGAGGTTAAAATTGTCAGTCTGATATATTTCAGGTCTTCGTGCAGACCCGCTAGCAACCCAGAGAAGAACTCAGCTTTCATTGGTCTTTTTTAGGGTAATTTATAAACCGAGAGGTGTTTTTAAGGGTGGATAATTTTTAAGCCTTGGTATTTTTTAAGGTATCTTAGCTTAGGGACATCCTTACCTTTTTTACTCCGGAGTACCCCCCCCCTTTCCCCCCGGCGAAAATTTTTTTTTTTTCAGTAAACAAAAGGACAACATTCAAAAATCAATACCCAAAAGTCGAGACTGCTTGGAATGTAAACTTTCAACTTGCAGTTGATTTTACCGCTAAGCAATGGCGTTGTTTACCTTTTTTTCTTTTCGTTTTTCTTCCGGTTGGAAGTAAATGTTTCTGGGTTTGGTAATTATTGCGGTGATCCGAGATAGTAATTTGTGATTTTGCCGATCAATCACTGTTTGGCGATGTTCTTCAGCCTTATAAGGAAAAACAAGTACAGAGAAACTAGTTTTGGATTTAATTTTATAGAATATATATGTTAAAAAAATACACTTAACAATAGAAATGTTTAACATAAATGTAACGTCGTCTGCTAGCTTGGAAGGTCGTCATCTGAATAACAAATTATAAACTGAATGAAATAAAGAAACTCAACAAAAAAGGGGAAGAGAATACAACAGTGCAAACAATTTTTTATAAGTTCCATCCTAAAATCAATTCTCTATATAGCTAGCATTTTTTTTGTCTCATCTAGGAAAGAAAAAAAAATGGCTTTGCTTTTCAAAGATCATGCACTAGGCACTAGTTAGACTTACAATTTCCCTACGCAGTCTCATTTGGAATTTTATATTCTCGTCATCCAGCTTCTTCGTGTTCTTGAGGCCGGTGTTTATCTTCGATTGAATCTCTCGTAACTGTCGGGGTTAGAACGATAGAAAGGTTTTTAAACAAGTAAATGAAATTACTTAGCTTAATAATTGCTTTCATTCGTAGTTCGATAAACTTATTTTCTTATGTCTGGCTGATATATTCAAAAATGTTTCTCTCGTTAGCTACACTAGTCTTTTCTTATATAAGTAATTATTTGAATTATGTATCGATCAATTCGAAACTTCAGCATCCCCCCCCCGAGGGGCGACCCCCGGGAATTTGAACTTTTGAATTCGCTTTTGGTCAAATTCCCTGCCCCTGGGACAAGATCGGTGTTCAAATTCCCGGCCCCGTGGAAAATTTTAAGTTCAAATTTTCCCCCCGCCCCCGTTGGACAAGATCTGTTTTGAAGAGAAAATGGACCCAACGTGCGGACATAAAAAAAGTTTAATTGCAGGTTGTGTTGAGTATTTCATTGCAGATATCGATGTTGGGATATCCACCGGTACGTTTTATAACTAAAATGTTAGCAAATTTGAAGCCTAGAGGCATTTAAATTCATCATAGGAAAACAAATCGATGCAATTTGAAATTTCGTTGTTTGTTTAAATGCCCGGGCCTCCCCATCTCTTTTGTTCAAATGCCCGCCCCCCGGGCACTTCCTAATGTCAAATTCCCGGACCCCGGGAAAAGGTTGCTGTCAAATGCCCGGGGGTTGCTCGAGTGGGGGGGGGGGGTGGGTGGAGATGTTAAAGTTTCGATTTGATTGACACTAGTTATATCAAATAAATGTTTTGGTTGAGGTTGAATGTTTAAATATTTTGAGGGTTTCAGCTTCAAACGTTCAAATGTTCAGCTTCAAACGTTTTCAGAATTTTTTTTCATTTCATTCGTATAAACCAACCGAAGCAGAGTTTTGATCAAACAAAGTTAACTACTGACGATGAAAAGTTAAATTCTCCCAAGCTTAAGTCAATGAAAAGTATGGGCTGTGGTTGGGAGATTTTACCAATACAACTGGGACTGAAAAGATTATTTAAACCAACGGAGTAAATGCTGTTTTACCTGTGCACCTGCCATGCATGAATGATAAAAACAAAACAAAACAACAACAATTTTTTGTACGTGTCTAAAAATTTCACCTTTTTTGTATATTTTCAAAGACCACAGGAAACTCAGACACTGGCCCTAACTAATATTAACTAGAAAGCCAAAAATGCGCTAGGACCATTATTACATGACATAATTCAAATTCAGCTATGTGTGTCATAAAAACTGAAAACTAGGGCTGATTTTGTTTGCCTTAAGGCTGAAAGCACGAATTTTCAGTCAGTGAAAATAGCGAACAACTTAAACTGGATCATAAATAGAAAAACTGCCTGTAAATCTATAAATACCAGCCATGCCTTTTCTGTTAATAAAACAAACTGAAAAAGCATTCCAAACTATGCTTTTCTTTATTGAAAAAAACCAAAACTATTTTTCTAAGAAATGTTTCGTTGGCCGCGGAGCAGAACCTCTAGCTCAATCCAGGCTCCCGGAACTGTGACGCGGAAAGGGATCCACGTTGCTTTAATTTCAACTGAAGAAATTCTGCTGTACATTATATAAGACTTCCTGATATTGTTTTCCTTCGACACAGTCATTAAGATATCACTAATTAATAAATCTGCATTTCTAATCACTACCATTTGAACGCGCTATTGCAGTACGTACACATCTAAAGAAGTACTTTGTGTGTTTCTCATTGCTTCGAATTCTTGGTATGGTATAGATGAAATATATCACACTTGGTTGAAAAAAAAAAGACAAACTTAAATATGACAACTAGGTTATTTGTGAAAGCAGGGGAGAACTGCAATTTGCAATAACGGCTGACTGGTTCGAGAAAAGTGCTTTAATTTTAAAGGCTGTCAGATATCCATCTTATCTTTGTCTGTATGACTGTCTAAACACGAACTAACGAAAACTTATGCATTGTTTTTTTGGTATCCTTTACAGGTGAATGTTAAGCAAGAGCTTTAGTCCCGTACAACCCAAAAGCACAGCAAGCTCTGAAATAATTCTCTAATTCGTAATTACTTACTCTTTTTCTGTGCTTTTCATACGTCATTACCTGCCATCGCTCCTCTAAAAGTTTGTTACAGGAATTAAACGACATCGCGCCACACAGGTTGAAACTGTGAGTGTTTATCTACCTCAAGAGCTTTAAAAGAATCCGGTTTTCTTCAACATCCACTGTCAGCATTGTAAACCAAAAGTGAGATAAACTTTTGAAAAGTACAAGTTGTTTCTGTTCCAATATCAGTTACACAGATTGTAATAAGTGGCTTAGAATTAGCATCATAGTTCACAGATGCCATAGCAACTAAAGACTCTTTATAAGTAAGATGTCAACGGTTTTGTATAGTCATGCTAATCGCCCTCGCTTTTCTAAACCCTGAACAAACAAACCCTTGACAGATTTCTGCAGAGCATGCGAAGCGTTCTTAGTCAGCCAGATTGAAAATAGGAACCTTGTGTATTAACCGTTAAAGTTTCAAACTGAGGAATGGTGTGTTTTTAAAGTTAAAAACACAAGGTATCTCTATTTCATCTTTGTTCAAGACCTACCCTTCTATAGAACATAAAATTTTGTAAACAACTTGACTTAATTCTTCAGACAAAGCAGCTCTGTTTCTGCGCCGGCCAACGTGTGAACGTGAAAATATATTCATCATGCTATTTTAGGACGATTTCCTGGTGCCATATATCGTATACATTGATATGTATACACGTATGTGTAAACAGTATCCAATAACGGATCACGAAAGCTCTGAATATTGATGTTATTCAGCATTCAGCTCAAAACCATCTTGAAAGAAGCCAATCTTTGAATAACTTATTAGAAATTCTTGTTGCAACCCAATGTTTTCAAGATCTGTTGAAACACTTTGCGCACGTTTTGCTTTTAGTTTTACTTGATTCACTTCTTGAGCAGTTTAACCGCGACCACAAGATGTCAAGGATTATTTTCTGTGTTTTATCCCAACCTTCTAATCACTTCCATCTGAACTGCTTTTCTACAGTCCTGTTTTGGATAGCTGCACCTGTCATACTAATGCTGTATGTTAAATTATCCATGTTGTATGAACAAAAACTCGAATCTCTGTCACTTTGCATTTTTCGCGTACTTTATCGCTGCATTTTCACCAATTACACGGCACTCTAATTTATTTTGATGTTTTAATGCCATATTCATTTTTTCATATTTTGTTTTGTCCTTCCCTAATAAAACGAAGCTTTTATCGTGGATGGGATTTAACACTGTACATAAAGCCGGAACTGAAGTGTTTATCTTTTGTCGTTCTTAAACGATGACGCATATAACTGTTAACTTTAACTGCAACAGCCAAATATTTTATTTTCCCTTGAGCAGCATTTGTACTTCAAACATCGTCGTTTGGCATCATTTTAAGTTCATTACTTGATTAAATCATGTAAACCAGATGAGAAGGCAACTTATATTTCTAATCCTTCTTCAAGTCCACTCGTCACAATTCGATGTAAAGTCCCACTGCTCAACTGCGCAACTCACCTCATTCAGAACTCGAAATTATAATCATAAGTTTTTTCAACATGTCAGTACAAAACAAACTACTCGCATTTTATGTGTGATTCATTTTGAAATATTAACATAACTCGCACTTTTTTCGGCATTCAATTCTAAGCTTCTTACTTTTATGTAGGCGGCAGCTAGCAATCAAAACGATTTGAGCGGGTTCTAAAATATTTTCCGAAAGAAACAAGACAAAACCAAAAATACCATAAAGTATTGTTTTTTCTCTTAATCGGAAATGCTAATAGAACTTTTTTTTCACGAGACAATTTTCAAAAGATAACATCATCCGGTCTTTATCTTTATATATCTTTATCATGACCGATGACAAGGTGATATTTGCAAAAGGATAATACTTTAATCGAAACTCGCTTGTTAAGCATTTCCATGGAAATAAGCTTCGACACAACTTAGACGTAGATCTCGTGTTACTTACCCACTAACCGCTTCGGACGAAAACAGGAATTCTGTTGAAATTATCAAGACACATGAAGTGGATACAAGGCGTTCTCTTGGCTAAACTCGGTCTAAACATTCACCAGAGCGAAGGAGCATGCTTAGATCGAAAAGGTGAGATTTGCAGAAATAGATCGCTCATTGTTAATGCAGTGTGAAAGCGAGTAAAGGCCATGAGTAACAATTTTAAAATAGCTTTAAAGAAACCTAAATATAACACCAGATAACAGCTTGTAAACCTTGCACCGATACCAATGAGATAGCTTTCCCAGATTGTTGCCAAAATTTCTTTTGGACCGCATCTCATTTATATACTATTCATTTCTGTATCAGTTGAATAAGCTCGGTCCTGATCGTATATAGACATTAATTACACAAGCTGACTCTCCGAACTCAGCAATAAAAAACTTGAGTAATAAAAATGTCAGTTAACCGGAAGGCTTTATGAATTGCTGTTATTTGATTTTTGATTTTCAATTTAACGTCAATATTATTATTCAAATTATTCTGGTTGTTCTGCAACTAGCAATAGAGCAATTCTTACTAAAGAGGCTATACCGAGATATTGCACAAATTTATAGTTTTTAGCTCTACTCAACTGTTACTACAAGATACAGCGTAACGAAATCACCATTAACACTATGAGTGAAGTAAAATTAATGTTTCTGTTGCAACTTACGGAAGTGTAACGCAAACATTGGAACAAACTGACATAAGCTTTTCACACAATGAGCAGTTTGATTGCTTTTCATTATTTTTTCATGGTTTTTAATTTCTGACCATCGGCGTCTAAACAGATCTTACTTAACGTTATTGATGAAACAAGATACAGATATTAAATGTTATTGCCGGACTAGTTTTGATTGTTACAATGAAACAAGTTATTGTGGTTTAATTATCTGGTGTGGATCGTGAAATGAAATTCTACGACATCACATTAACTGAGAATCGACCGCAAAATACAAGCAAGCTTTTTTAAAAGCCATCTGTAACGACAATCTCTCCAATCTCCATCGTGAAAATATTTATGCTAATCACCATCATTATAGTCATTATTACCTTCATCTTATATCTTCAACTCCATCAACACCGACATCACCATCATCATCGTCACCACAGTCATCTTCATTATCGTTGCTACCGACGATCATCTCCGTTACCATTACCACCGATATCATCATCTTCGAATTCATCATCGTCATAACGTCACCACCGTCGTCATCATCGTCATCATCATCACCGACATCATCACATCTTCGAATTCATCATCGTCACCACCGTCATCACCATCGTCATCATCATCACCAACATCATCATCATCGTCATTAACTATCATTACCATCGACATGACCATCATCGTCATCCGATAGCTGAAAGTGATAATCATTATCACTTTCAGCTATTTTTGGAGTCAAAAGCTGAACTGTGGTTGTGCCTTGGTTACCAGGTTACGCTAAATATAATAACACAACAAATTGTATTCAATGTTTTACGTCACACTGGCGAGGTTACCAGTTTCAATGAAGCTTACCTGCTTCCAGCATGCAGTTGTGGCTTAAAACTTGTTCTTCAGCACTGCATCGATACACAGAGGGCATTGGTTCAAACTCAGTTTCAGACTACTCGTCGCCATTACTATCAACTGACTTTGCGCAAGAAGTTCTGCCTAATAATGTCTGGACTGCAGCATATACTACAAAAGTTCGACGCACGTGTACTAAATAACTTGCAGCCACCAATAGTTGGCACTTAGGCCACATAGGTAGCGGGCCTTTACCCTTACATCTACCTTTAGCTAATTATAGTGAATCTGATTGTTGGCAGCCACTAATAGTTGACACTAAGGCTACATAGGTAGCGGGCATTACCCCTTACATCTACCTTATGATAATAGTGAGCCTGAGTGTTAGCAGCCGCTAAAAGTTGCCACTAAGGCCACATAGGTAGAGGGCATTACCCCTTACATCTACCTTAAGATAATAGTGAGCCTGAGTGTTAGCAGCCACTAATAGTTGGTACTAAGGCTACATAGGTAGCGGGCATTACTCCTTACATCTACCTTA
>JAOBRD020817485.1:0-13358 GCA_027575215.2 Hydrozoanthus sils
TGGCAATATTTTAACTGGTCTAGGGACAATTCTATGTCCTGTAACGTTCAGAAGTGTAACGAGCTCGTGGCTTGCATGATGAATAAGTGCAATGTTTGTTCCATGGATGGTAAATATCACTTAACCAAGCTGAAGAAATAAATTAATCTAAACTTTTCTACTAAGCATGTCAACAAATGCTGAATTACTCTGAGCACCAATCAGTTTCAGAAACTTGATAAAACAGAATGTTTGTTGAAAAGTGTAAAAGCTTAGCTCCTTTGCGAATCAAAATGTCATTCAGAAACAGAACAGCTTTCAAAAATGTAGTCTAAGCTTTGATGTACTGCAATACTGGCGGGAGAAAAATTACTCAGGTTTCAGGAAGTGACCAAGCGACTACCCACAAACAACTGTCACTCTAGAACCTGGTTTCCAAGCTTGGATGTGGGTATTTCAGTCACGATTTGAACAACTAGTGTAGATGTCTATGGTTGAGGAGGGGTTGGTGCAGTGGAAAGATCTCTGCCTCCCAATCCTGAGGTCCTCGGTTTGATTCCCGGCCTGGTCGAGGGTTGAATATTTAGGTGACCTTCTTTCCCGCTAAAGGCCACTCAGCTTTTTATCCTTCCAAGGTTGGTAAAATGAGTACCAGCACACATGGATCGCTTTAAGCGGCTGCCTATTGCGCCTTTATATGCTCCCGGTCCGCTGGGGGTAAACTGATCATTGTAAAGCACTTTTGAGCATGTACGTGGAAAGGGCGCAATATAACTGCCGCTCTTTACTTTTATGGTTGACACCAACTGACAGAGCCAATAACATCAGCTCTCATACTCACTGAAGTCTGCATCCTTTCCAATTTCTTGTATTGGTTTGACAACTGTCTCCCAGAGTTTTGGTAGGCTCTCTGGCAGCGCACTTCCAAAGTGATTTGCAAGTTTGACAAGTGCAAACTCAGCTCCTCTTCGTTGAATCGACAGCTGTTTACTCAACTGTTTGATAAAATTAAAAATGGGTTGCTTCGCTTAGAGTAGAACAACTTCTCAAAAGGAAACACGTATGCCTACCAGGTCTCGCTAATTAAGGTTAACAGCAAGTAAATATGTGCGGGTGTTTTTATTTGTTTTACTCTCCTATTTGGCTACTGCTGTAAGCAAAGTAAGTTTACGTCACACTTTGAAGTGATGATTGGGTCAATTTGAAATCATGTGCTAGTTCATAAGGAAATTTCCATAATGGTTAGGTAAGAAGATAGATGGGTGGAAGGATTGAATGGATGAACAAGATGAATTGATCTACAATTGAAAGCTTTTTAAAAAAGTCCAAGATGTCTTGAAAGAAAAATCACTCAAACAGAAATTTATTGAAAAAAGTATCTTTTTTTCCAGTATGCTTTAATTGACCTATTCCACTGGTCGATCATGTGCCCTGAATTGGGTAAACAAAGATAGCAGCGAACAATACTGATGCAGGAAGGAGGTTATATTGACAAAAATATTGCGTTATCTGTTTCGTCTTTCAGGAAATGAAATCGAAAAACACTTCAATGGCTGTGGAAATGGACAAGCATTACATCTTGATCATTTTCTTACCTGAGGCAGGATGTCTTTAAATTTTATAAACTTTGCAACTTTTTTTTTGCAATTTTTTTCTTATTCTTCGGAAAATTATGAAATGAAAAATCATCTGTTGCCAGCAACGTTAAAAAATGCAGATATAATGGACCCTTGCATCATATTGCGTCTCTCGGTTTACTGTTAACTGAATTCAGAGCCACGTGACAGATTTTGACGTAAACAGCTAATTAGGTCAATTGGAGTTGTACAAGTCCAAACAAGAAGGATACACTTCTAGCTAACCTCTGGATCCTCGGTAGTATCCACACCTGACAATGAGACACCATCGACAACAGCAGGTCCTACTTTGGCCCTGTTGTTGATAGTGGCATTCTTTCTTGACGTCAAAGCAACTGCGACCTGCCAAAGAATTGCAACATAAAAATTGTGTTCAAAAGTTCTTTTAAATACAATCATGAATCCATTCTTTCTTGACGCCAAAAGTAAGATTACCAAACTGACGTTTTAGCGATAATTAAAGAAGCCGCACAAATCAAACCCAAAGGAACAAAATAATGTATTATCTGTGCATATTGGAAGAAAAAAGGACCATTTTCCTTCGAATTTACCAACAAAATCGCAAAGAAGGCTGAAATATAAAATTGCAAAAACGTTTTTAAATTTGAAAAACAAAACAGACATTTTTTTTCTGACTGACAGGTAGATACTATTATGCAATAATCCCCCTCAGGGATACCGAGTAGAGTTAGATTTATACTTCCGCACTTTGCGTCTGGGCATATACCATTTGTAATAACGCCCCTGAATGGTGTTTAGTATAACAACGGCTGCACAAATAGTCTTTTAACAACTCTAGAGCATGCCAATATAGTAGTTACAAACCTTATGTTGTTGAACAAGGGTCAGTATGCCATTATACTGATCACAGTGAACTGTTTGTTCTTTATCAGGTACGGATGTCCCCTGCCCTGCGATAGTGGCCACAGGGGAGGAGGGGGCACCAGTGGTGACTGGGGATGCTGGGGCTTCATCAATGGATAATGTCATGTTAAGATGGATAGATGGAGTATTTGAGGGGTCGCCACAGGCAAATGCACAAAGGTTCTTCACTATCTTTGGATTCGGGCATGGTTCTCTTGACATACAAAGTTCCAACAGAATTGCAAGACTTTTTGCAGCTCGAGACTGTAAATGAAGAGTAAACAAAAACAGGCATAGTATGTTAAGTAAAAGCATAAACATAAAACCTTGTTTGTACTGTAACAATCTGTTAGCATGGTGCATTTATAAAGGGCACGGCAAAAGCTTCTAATCACTTTATCAATTATTTCCTATCAAGCACGGCCGCATGTTCGTTTTTGGAAGGGTTACCGCATTGCTCTCAAAAAACGGACAGTCAAATGCCAGGTTCAACAGTACGACTGTTTCTGCAAGGACTATCGGAGATGTTCCCAAAAAAAAATGACTGCCGAATGCCAAGCATGAAGGTACATCTGTTTCTAGGACAATCAGAGATGCTCCCAAAAAAAACAAAAACTGACAGCCGACTGCCAAGCTCGATAGTACGTTCAATTCTGGAAGGACTACCGGAAATACTCCCAATAAAACTGACAGCCAATTGCCAAACATGATAGCATGTCCGCTTCTGGAAGGACTATTGAAGATGCTCCTAAAAAACTGACAGCCGACTACTAAGCACGATAAGATGTCCACTTCTGGAAGGACTACCGAAGATGCTCAAAAAAAACCTGACAGCCAATTGCCAAATTGCCAAGCACGATAGTATGTCCGCTTCTGCAAGGACTACCAAAGATGTTTCCCAATAAAACTGAGAGGCCGACTTCCAAGCATGATAGTACATCCGTTTCTTGAAGGTCTAGCAGAGATGTTACCAAAGACTGACATCCATTCTTTTATTTAAAGGTCCCCATCACTGGTATGGACTGTAAATGACTGCATAACTCACCATCAACAGACCTAAGTTAATATTTGCAAAACCAGTTTACATTGCCATTTTGGTACAAATATTTGGTAATCTGAAAATTCCCGTCTTCCAATGTGTCTTATAGTTATTTACGATCACAAGTATCTTGAAAACTATGAAAAAGATGGAGATAAAGAAAGAACTTATAAACATTTTTAGCGCCCTAGGTTAAGTCCAATGCTCTTATCTATCATCCAACTTATTACAGTAAAAAAACATTGGCAGTCAAACAAGTTTAAACTAACAACTGTTGTAGCGTTTAATCAGCTGCTAAAAGGTACAGCACCTGCATAAGTACATCATCCTCTTTTTTGATGGCATCCATGATGGGTCTTATTATCGGGTTGAGTTTAGGAGGCAAGTTGTTCAGCGCTACTAGGCATCCGGCAATACTTGCCTGAACCCTAGAGGTAAGACCAATGTGTTAATGATAGAATCTTTAGTGTAATGCAATGTAGAAATTCGCAGGCTTCTAGATATTTTGATTACCATGTTTACGTCATTTGTTATGGACCAATCCGGGCTTCTGATAAACGAATCACCTACCCTCCCCTAAACCAAACTAAAACCTTAACTCAATCGTGACTCTAGCCCTAAGCAAATGGAGGGGCAGGACAACAGTTTCCTGGAAAACAGGATAAACCCAAATTTGTAGGTACCGTGGAACGGTATGACGGCAATTCTAGAAAAAGCCCGCATGTATAATTCAGTGTTAGATATTTCTGTTTGAACCAAAAGCATATAGTAGAAGCAATGACAAACAAATTGCGCAAAATCGAACGAAGGAACAGAAAATTCTCCTATACTCATCTATCTTGTGTTCAATAAATCAGTTTTCTGAGATGGTCATGCTGTTGACACCAAAAAAAAATTCGTAGAAAAACAAGTAATCGCATATTTTATTAAATTTCTAGTAAGGCACTGCAAACAGAAGAGATCCCTGCCGTCAAGTGAAAAGCAATAGTTGGTACCTGCTAAACTTCTTAAAAGAACAAATTGATGTTGCGTAGCAGTTCCAACGACAGTTAAAACAATTAATGTATTTTTAACTAGTGTTTAATGGCTAACCTTATGTGCAGTTTTTGGAATTCATATTGTAATTGACCAATGGTCGCCATTAGATGTTTTCTTTTCACTTCCATTGGCTGTAAATAGCGAGAACGAAAATAAATGAGTCACAAAATATTGTCCCTTAAAAATGCTCTAATTTCAATCTGAACTTTACTAATCTTACTCTTAAAGACGAACATAATGAATGGCAACTTATTCCACGCATTTGGTTTGTGTAAAGTCGGGTGCGGTAGTATAGGATAAATTATATGCATATATAGTGAATGATTTGTCATGTCAAGCTTTTTATAACGCTTGCTTGAGCTGGCCAGGTGTAAGTCTTTATGACACTTTGGGGTCAGCCATAAATAAAAAAATAAGAAGTCTCATAAGTTGGATGAAACACGCTCCAGTAGTTAGTATAAAAAGGAGTGTTTTTTCTATATTTTTTACAAATTTCAAAATGTTGCCAAATTAATAAAATGAAACCGCTTTAACGCTGACCTTTTTTCTTGCTGCACCTGGCTGTGAAAAAGATACTTGAAAATTCAAAGAATCGTTAAACAGAATTTCAGTATAAAATACAAAATGCTACTAAAGGGCTTAATGGTTAAAAGTGCTTCCCTCGTTTAACCACGAAATAAACTTTCACATTTTGCATTGAGCGCGAACACAACTCAAAACACTCCCGGAAACTTGCCTTAACCTGAGGGATAGGAAGCCTCTTGATGGCTTCCGTGAATGATGCAGTAACGAGGTGAGAGGCTGTATCCACTGTCTGACATCTGGTAAATCGAATACAACACAATATGTCAGAACTAACAAGCATTTGTACAACACTGAAATAAATAAATCAATTACAGCAAGATACAAAAATACTTCAAGCAAAACACTTCTGAGCCTAGGGACCTAGATAGTGTTTGTAAGAAAAACAAAGTCACATTACTAAAAAACGTGGCACACATACCCTGGCTGAACTCCTGACGAAATGTCAAGTCCCTTTTCTCGAAAAGCAACAATTAAACTCTGAAATACAAAACCAGAGGGTAAAAAGTAAAGTGCTATAGCTTGAGCAGTATTTCTGATTACACTCAACAGTAGTAAGGCAAGTTAGCTAAAATAATTCGATAAAGAAGCTTTATTCTTAGACTGCGATGCACTCATACTTTTCAATAAATCAACTAGGGCTTAAAACGCCTTTAAAGTCCCTATAAAGTTTATTTTTTAAAATTCCAGATGAAAAGTAGACTACTTTAATAATAGTAATTTTCGAAAGAAATTATTTTCTCGCCGTTCCTGTTACATTTTTTAGACTTGAAGCGTGCAATGGTGACGTAGTAGGAGGCATATGACGTAGCACGAGGCATGAAGCAGAGACATCTTTTTTATCTCAAAAAATTCAATTCTGGCTACAATAGTCACATTGTTATAACTTTAATCAATGAATTATTCCCTTGAAAGGGTTTCAAATAAAAATTTAATGACATTTCGTAACAGAAATGAATTTTTTTAAACAAAAACCACATAATTCAGGTTACCTGTCCCCGGCCTGCTCGGTCAAAATTTACATTCCAATCTTTTTTTACTTAGACGTGGAAATTTTCTTTCGTTATTTGAATTTTAAGTTCATAGATGACAACGGTTTTAATCCAAAAAGTAAAAAATTAAGATGATAGAGACTTTAAAGCTCATTCTCAGAACAACATAAAATATCTACTCGATTGAAATAATAAAACTACTATCTACCTGGTCAGTCATCACCGAATGGGCGACAGACACAACCAACACTTCTCAGCAAATGGACCAGATTTTTCACTTTTCTAGCTGATCGACGTTATGCTGGCCTAAAAGCTGAATTTACCAGATGTAGCATAAACTCTCTAAGAAATTTTCTAACTTGAAAGAACTCGCTTTATGAAATTAATGTCCCTGTCAAACCTGTCTTTTGTAATAACAAAATCCCCCCCTGCCCCTACCCAAAAAAGGGAATGAAAAAAATATTGGTCTGTAAATTCATTGAAGTTTATCTATTAAAAAGTCTATCCACTGAATTTTTTTTCTTGAGCTGTTTAACTTGTAGGCCTATACGCTCTTGGCATGCTCTCACAATGGAACGGACAAAGAATACATCAAGTGTTAACCCTTCGTTAACATATTTCAAAACTTCCAAAGGAGAACATTTTAAACCATTAACTTTTCAGTTCATCGTCGAATAGCTAACGTAGTTTACTCGCCGACGCTACTTTTTCGAAAAGTAGTTCTCAAAAACGAATAAGCTTTGCATGGCCATCATGCTTGCTTCTTGAACCCAGTTGTTCTATCATATGTCGAACAGGATCAGAATGTTTTATTGTATTACACCTTTCTTGAAAACGCATGGGGTCATATTAACCACCGTTCTTGCTTCCAACCTTACAGAGACTGAAATTGACAAACATTTTCTATATGGAAAACATAAACAGTATCCTCAACCTTTCCGTTCAGAAAAAATTTCTGCTTGCATTTTGGCTCAACCCGCCTTAACCAGCCTTTGAACAACCCGGGCCCGGGGCACTAAATAGATTTACACTAGTTCTACAGCTTGGGTAGAAAATTTCTTCAGGATAACATTGTTACTTACCTGACAATCAGTTTGAAGGCGAGTGTTAAGAACTACGATCTCGTCATAAACAATTTGTTCTGTTAGGATGGTAAGTAGCTGTTGACATGTTGAATCGGGGCACTTGCATTGCTGTGTGACAATTAGAAGCACTACAAATTAGTAATGCTGCAACTGGTAAATGGTTTAAATTAGTTGTAGATAACCAAAAATAATCTAAGATGAATCACCTAAATTCATATAGCTTCTTAGTGTGTTACTCAGATTTTAAGTTCTTCAGAAAGTTGTTTGTAGTCTTTTCTGTTATAGAGTCTTTATAAACTGAAACAGTTGTTTCCATGAAGAACAAGGTAGAAAATGATGGGTCAACAATCGCGCAGGAAAAACAAAACTCAAACAGGGTTCACACTGAGAACGATGAATGAAATTCCATAACTTCTCCCTGACCAAATGCCATTCTTTGTGACCCAAAAATATTGCGAAAACAAAGAATCCATTTTAACAGAACAGGCTAGCGACGCTTAAGTTCCGCTTTAGATACCAATTGAGAGTTCACGCTGCATGACCTTAGAAATTTTAACTAAACTCCATGGCTTTTCCAGGCCTGGAAAAAGCATTTAGAAATTTCATGACTTTTCACGACCGCGTGAACCCTGTCAAAGTAATTTCTAGACAATTTGTACAAGAAATTACGGCTTGCTGAAATCCTTATGTTGCTAGCAATGCATGATTTGAAAAAGAACTGGCTAGAACTTTTAATGAGAGGACTAATTTGATATTATTACTGTTCTTATTATTATCTTTGTGTTTAACTGTAGTTGAAATGGGATCAAAATTTTACTTGTGACAAGTCAGGGTGCGAAATTAGGGGCTATCTTTGATTTTTTAACATTTGAACCAGTCTAAGGCAATTTTAACCGGTTTTCCTCCCTTAATTTCGTACCCTTCAAGTAAAAATTTGACTTCTCTTGTAAGACACCCTTATAGTCCCTTTAAGGTTGAACTGTGAAAAAGTCTATTAAAATGGCAACATACTTTATCACAGGCTGCCCACTCACTGATGAGTAGCACTGCACTCATTCGTTGAACAGCTGAATTGGATGAAAGAGGGAAGCCAAGGGTCTGTAGCAGGTAGTCGAGAGGTTCAGGGTCCATACTGCCAGGGTATTTCCTGAGGTACAAAGTGAGAAGACCAAGTGCCCTGTTGAAACAAAGAATATATATGTATATGTTAGTTGCAACTATGACCGTGAAAATCACGACCAAAATTTTGAAAATAGTGATTTTTTTGCCACAGAATGATGCCTGCATGTGATTGTCTAGCCCCCTTTCTACCTTATAAAATATAAAATCGTGCAAATAGAGATAAAAGTTTAAAACATTTAAAATACAAGGTAAAGTAAATATATTTTAAACTCATCTACCATAATTTCTCTAAAAAGCCCCCGTTCCCTGGGAGGTTTAATGTTTGCAAGCACTTTGGAGGGAGGGAGGGGGGGGGGTGGCCTTATTAAATGAGGGGAGCCTGTTCAACAGAATATCATTGGCATGACTCTTATTTTCTTTCATTCATCCACCTTTTGCACACCTTTTGAACAAAAAAACTGCGTTATTATGATAGGTGTTCAAGTCTTACAATGCTAAACACAACTGTTTTGAAAAGAAGCAACTATGCCATATTCAGTATCTTGTAATAAGACCAACTAACAGTTTATGTATAAATGTTCAAGTCTTTGCCCATGAAGAACTAGGCTACTATAATATATAAAATCACCTAAACTTCCAAAGGTAAAAGACGTCTGTTCATATAGTACACCCTAGACTAGGTAGGGGGAGGGACTCATTTGAAAGAGGGGGCTTAATAGAGAGATATGACGTTTTCTTTCTTATATGAAAGGGAGAGATGTCAGAACAGAATGCTTCAAAAGAAGAAGAGGAGTTTCAGAATGTTATTTCCAAAAAACAGAGCTATGAATAGTTTGGAATATATATGCTTATCACTCACAAGCCTATTTGATAGATTCAAGACTTATTTCAATGCCTTTGTAATTTGGGATTAATAAACATTCGCTAAGAACGTATCATGAACAAAAAAATACACAAGGTTGTTTGTCAAGTAAATGCTATGCACATGCTTTGATTGAACTTTTATGCGGTTGGAACCTTTAAACGTTGTATTAGGTGGAGTTTTGAATCATTTCTTCCTGGCACTTTCTATATACTATTAATACTTTGTGACTGAAATTTGTAATCTAACAACAACTGATAAAGAACTACTGGCAAATTTTCAATTAAAAATGACAAAGATGAGAGCGTGAACGAACGAACAAACAAACGAAAACAACGAACAAGTAAATGAGTAATTGGAATGGGCAAATGATCAAATGAACGAACGAACGAATAAATGAATGAAGGAGTATGTGAATGAATGCTTGAATGAATAAATAAATGAATGAATGAATGAATGAATCCACACATGAATGAATGAAATAATGAAAAACGCAACGAATGAAAGAATGAATGGAAGAAAGAAAGAAAGAAAGAAAGAAAGAACAAACGAACGAACGAATGAATGAGTGCTTAGCTTTATTTAAGCGTAATATATTATTCAGCAACGCTGATCAAGTTTTGCCTTGCATGAAAAAGCTTTGGCGCAATGTGCTACAAAATTTGGGTTTGAGTCTGGCAATAGTTACCTTATTACTCACCTTGCTGCTGCTATTCTAGCATTTAACACAGCCCGGTCTCTCTTTTCTATGCTCATAGCTTGTGTTGCACCAGCCAGTAACTCGGGTGCTGGCTGTGCCTGGACCTGAGGTCGTCCGCGGATCATGTTTGCTTTTTCATGACTACGATCTAACTGCAGAGGGAATAAAACAAGACCGAATTTACAGTCAAAACCTTCAACACGGACACCCAGATAAGATGAGCACCTCTATAAAACGGACATCAAATCTTGGTCTATGCCGTTTTCTCATGCAGTAACATTTACTGTATTTTAAATATCCATAAGATGGATGCCCCTCTAAGATGGACACTTAAAGCCAGTCCTGAAGACGTCGGTCTTAGAGAGGTTTGACTGTAGATCACACTGTAAATGATCTAACAAACACCAACTCTTTAGTTAACGCCTTGTACCTCTTAAATGCAACGGTCAGCGTTCTGTGATAAAGGCCTCTCTATTAAAAGTTCCGTCCCATCTACTTACAATGGGCGCTTACTATTTATACAAAATATGCTTACAGATAAGATAAAAATAGGTTGATCGTCTTCCCCAAACCATGGTGGATAAAGCACTGAAGTTAGTGGAGATACTTTAAAATAACCCAAATCAATATATCGCCTTGCTTTCTTCATCACTATGGGTTTGGCGGCGTGTTTAGTAGGCACTTGAACCTAGTTAGACAACGTTTACATATTAACCTTTATATTAATTTTTAACATGGAAAACTCTTATATTGTTATAAGAACTAAGCAAGCTGTAGGTTCTGAAACAACAAACGCGCTTGGGGTAAAACCTGGATTGGACTACTTATGGACCTCATTTTGGATTTTTTTTGGACTATTTTTTGGTCTATTTTCAAAACTCCTCTCCAATTCTTCCATAGTTACAGAACATTAGAACGCAAAATCAATTTAGAAACTGATTAACTGATCTTGCCGGACCACCTGCCTGTTGCTCACATGTTCGTGATTAAAGACCAGGTGATGAGGTAGCTTCGTGCAGAGTGCAGAGTACATTACAGTACATTTTGCAAGATTTTTTTCAACCATTTTCCAGGACTTTTCTTTTGCGTAATTGTGTCTTAAACAGGGACCCACACTATAAAAGGGCCTTGGCCAGGCGCTCGTCACCTTCAGTTGTCACTCAACCTCCGAAGAGATGACATGAAATAAACGGACTATTCATGTGCAAAATTGTTTCATGTAATATTGAACACAGAATAACTAATTACTTCAGAATCATAAGTTCTTGTTGCTTTCTGTTTCAAACAAAGAGAAATTATAACGAAACATAAAATACTGTAGTGGTAAAAGGAATGCAAGTGCTCATAATATGCGAAGTTTCAACGAGACACGCGTTATGCTAATGAACGAAAATTTATCGGAGGTGTGAGAACTTCGCCGAAAGAGGTACAAAATTTCTCTGAACTTTCGACAGAATTGCTTACAAAACGAAAAACAAAACGAGCTTCGCTTACGTTTCCTTTGCCACTACTGTGTATAAGCAAATTATTACCAACATTTTAATTTTAGCGGTTATGAATTGCTTTTTATCTATCGCTCAGACTCAAAACGAAGTTAAATCGCTACTTGATCCAAAATTTTAATTTTGAAAGGCGTCGTCAGATGTGGGAGGAGCTTTCTCTTTTATACCGCAGGTCCTTGTTTAAGAGCGACAACAAAGACATTCTAGTTGTATCCTAGGACTGTTTTGTTATTCCTTGATATATATTTATTTTGAACAAAAATGTATGCTAGGACATTGTTGAATGTGACTATTAATGGTTTTTAAAAAGCTCTCTCAATGCAATACACAGAAGGTACATTTTACTTGCTCTGGCCCCAGGTGATCCGCCCAGGTCATTTCACTTATTACAACTAGCGTTTCATAGGAAGTATTGGAAAGGACTTTTGAAAAAGAAAATCCAAAAATAGTACGGTCCAGGTTTTACAACTGACCCTATTGTGTGTCCGATGATGTGCTTGTATGAGGAGGGACGGGTCAATGGGAAGACAGGCGGGTAGCATCATCATCCCTATCCATCCATTGATACACATCACCACACAACCTGCCAGGTGTTCGGTAGAAGCATTCTCAAGAAGTTCACACCAAACCTACACAGAAGAACAAATGAGCCATATTTCAAAGTACCTATGAAGTAATTTTGTTTTGCAAAACTTTGTACCTTAGTATACATGTCTACTTTTGGAAATGGCTAAAATCGAATGTTATCTTCTTTTTCTTTTTCACTTACCCGTCTGTACTGTTGGTATAGTTGTCTGGTTTCCTGGACGTTTCAGGAACTGTAGTGATCTCTTTTCAGCAATGTAGCAATCTCTTGATGCAACAGTTGCCGAAACGTTCAGGAAAACCAGACAACTAAACCAGCAGTACAGATGGGTAAGTGAAAAAGAAAGAGAAGATGAAAATAACCATTCTGCGCCAAACCAAATGAACTAGCAAACGAATGATGGAACTAAGAACTTGAATTTAACCATGAAAAATGGGGTCCTTTTGATCAGCCAAAAAGGACGGTTGTGACGTAGGAAATTGTTCTGACCACCCAATAATCATGGGTAGGCAAAAGAAAAAAAGGAAGGCAAAACGGAATTATTTTGTGGCTGGTAGTCCGAATGTAACTAATTAGTATATACCAGTTCGGCTACGCGCGATTTGATTGGTTTAGAAATAGCTGATGTGATACATTAGCATATATCCAACTAGCCAATAGTGTTTTTCGCGCGCTGATTGGTTCCTTGAACTTTTGAATATCCTTTGAATATCCTGGATATTCACTGATTAGCGATTGAAAAAACAGCATGGCGTCGCGATTTCCGAAACATGTTAGCAAAGCTGAAATTTTAGAAATAAATGATGTAGCTGTTCCCGATAACACAAAAAAAATCCACATGCAGAGTTTGGAAATAATGTAATTCGAGGATAACTTTAATCGTTTGACTTATGTCCATGAATAACATTTTCTAAAATAAACAAATTCAAAGTCTCACAACTGAGTTGCCGGTGCGGTGACACGAAAAACTACACGAAGCTTGGTTCTGTTGCTATTTTTAACAGAAATAGAAGAAATGTCCAAGAGCGAACTCAACAAAACTTTGCAAGAGGCAATCAAGCTTCCTCGTGGTCTCATTCATGGCGGCACCGGCACGTTTTAAAATTATCTTTTAAACTGATTGTCGTACTATACAACTGATTGTTACCTTTGACTGTTCAAAGGTAATGCAAATGGCATTATTGAAAGTTCGTTCGCGTTAATGAAGTTTATAAAAGTGCTAATGAATGTCGATTCGCCGTATAGTTTCAACTGTTGACGTAAATGAATGTATGTTTTGTGTAAATGAACAGCAAAAGGTGTAATACTATGATTAAATACCAGCCATCAAGGAGCCTCTGGGGGAAGGGCATCCAAAATGTTACGAGCTA
>JAOBRD020817589.1:0-13356 GCA_027575215.2 Hydrozoanthus sils
ACCCCCCCCCCATGCCTTCATGTGGCCCAACTTTTTTTTCTTCATGCGTTCTAGGGTTAAAGAATATAAACAATAAAGAGAAGAATAAAAAAATACCCATGTGCACCATTACTCGATAAATAGAAAGAGGCCAAAGACGTCACAGAATGCAGGGGAGTGCATCTTGGGCAGCTTCCCACTACCATCACAAAAGAAATCTTAGACTAGGTCCAAACTTTTATTCTTGTCCACATTCAACGAGACTCAAAACCTAGAAAAAATTAGCAGCTGTCGCCGAATAAATTAATACAAAATTTACCCATCAATTGTCTTTCAAAATAACCCCGAGAATACGCAGAATTGGCATTTCAGCGAGGAGAGTTTGCCAAAGATTTCCTGGGTAGCATGCCACGGACCTTCTGGAATCTCGCGCCATCGGCGCTTCCTAAAATCTGCCTGCAAATCACTTCGAGCTTCCATCTGCAAAGTCACAACGATCTTCCGCCGGCCCGGTACAAGCAATTTACAAACAAAATCATAGTTAAGCCTTTGAAAATCACAGAGTTGTACGAAACGGATGGTACCCGGCGGCGGAGGAGGTGGTTGAGGGACCGGGAGGGGTACTCCGGAGTGAAAACGGTAGAGATGACCTTCGAAAAGTCCCAGTAAACGCTAAAATTCACTAAGTTAGACATAACATTTTCCACCCTCAAAAATATCTCTCAGTCAGAACGTTACCTTAGAACATATCATTAACAAATTGACATTTTTTTCTGCATAGCTAGCGGGTTGGCGCAAAGACCCCTCCTGTTGCGCTGAATCTGATATGCAGGAAATACTGAGGCAAACGCTTAAAAAAAGTTTGGCGTGGGAATTTGTCTTTGAGCTTCTAATTTGATATCCACGCTGTAACAAGGGACGGAAAACATTTTTTGATAGCTACGCATTTTTTAACTGTTAAAAAACAAGCTCGAGTTTTATTACAGGTTTTCCTTAAGCAAACCCTAACTTTTCACAAGGTCCTAATTGGTCCTCGGAAACAATTTGATCCAAGTTACCTAACATCGAAACGTCATGCATTTTTTTTAATCCTTTTATTTTTTTAAAAGCTAGTATTTGTTACGTTGGTAATTTTTAGATTTCTGTTTAAAGAATTCTAATTAGTGCTGGAAAAGGTGTTTGATTCTAGTTTCGCCTATGTTCAATTCTTCACCGAGTCAGTGAGAGCGGTTTGTTCTTGCATGTTATTTATTAGTTGTTAGATTGCTACCGTGTTACTGTAAATGGATAAGTAGACAATATACTTCTACAAGGACAACAAGCGTCACCCTTCGTGTATGTTCAACTCTCAATATCCAGATACCTCAACAATAACCAGATATCGTCTATAACCTTTGGCAGTTTTGAGAACATGACAGCCCTACAAAGCCTGTAAGTACTTATTTAAGGTTAATTTTTTAAATTAGTTATCCAAAAGGTGCTTAACTCTGTACAATTGCCCTCTTGACCGAGTTAGTGAGTCAGCATCTAAAATGCTATGATTATCAGACTGAGCGCTTAGTCATGAGTCGTGACTCGCTCCCTGGGATGTGGAGCGGCAATAAGATTAGAATGTACTTGTAGACAGAACTGAACGGTAAAGCCAAAATTTATACACAGCACCATTTTTGTGCACGTGCCTAGTGGCTCGTACTGGAAAGCCAATGGCGCTTTACGATGTTTTTTTTTGCCGAAGTAGAAATTAGCTAAAATTACTTGAAATTTTCTTAAAACTAATAAGAACTTATACCAATTCTACTGTTTCCTATAGACAGTAGTATCATTGCATGCATGGTAATATTAAGGAGAGCTTTAGAAGGTGCTTAACTCTGTAGATTTCTCTATGTACAACTCTTCACTGAGTCAGTGAGAGCGGTGTGTTTTTGTATGTTAAAGTGTTAGATAGCTAGCGTGTAAACAGATACAAGTAAGAAAATAGGAGCTGTTGTAAAATGTATCTTTTGAAAGTATTAGTTACTCTTTATGCATGTTGAACTCTCAATGTCCAGACACCTGAGCAACAACCAGATATCCTCTATACCAAGTGGTAGTTTTGAGAACATGGCAGCCCTCCAATTCCTGTAAGTACTAATTGAAGATAAATTTTTAAGCCCATTTTAAGAAACATAGTTGAAAGAGAATCATGGTACTTTATAATATTGTTGGCAAAAAGTTCTTCTTAATAAAATAGAAAATTAACGCTTACGTTTCATTAAACTTTTGCTTTGAAAACTAGGTTTGGCTGAATTGTTTATAGAAAATGCATAAAGCCAACCCTTCTTCTTACCTATTCCTAACCAAGTTTTTCTGTTCTCTTCCTCGATAAATACCTTTGAGTTTTTTTCTCAAATTTTTTTGCTGAAACAAAATGCAATAATTGGTGTCTTTACTGTTCATTGTACTTAGTGCGTAGAAACAAATATACTGGAGATCACAGATCTCTAGTGACAGTGGTGTTAGACTCAACCAAACGTCTTGTTTCTCATTTTCTGGCTGAGTATATTCAAAGTTTTAACTGCCTTACAAACTAGCTAAAAAAAGAGTTTAATCCTAATATTTTATTATGTTGGATGATTTCATTACGAAAATATAAGATATAGATCTGTCTTTAAAATGCATTTTGTTCTATTTATGATAAAATGTATTTGCGGAACAATAATTTTCCCTCGGTATCCGAAAAAACGTTTGTTTTAATTCTGTTTGGGATTGGAACTTCCCTAAGAAATTAAAAGGAGAATTAATGCTTGTGCTTTGTGACTTCTTACTATAACCTCCTGTTTCTAAGCTAGCCAAATGGCTTCGATGTTCGAAAATGTCGAGTTCGAAATGTTCCTACATATTTTGTATGATAATTAACAAATGGACCCAAATAAGATCACTGTTTAAAATGAACAAACGTAGCGTGAGTTTTTTTTATTTTGAAAATTAAAGTAGAGAGTTTTGTTTAACTGGGACTAGTCAAAAACTAGGGAGTGATGCGCTCATTTTCTTGCCGCAGGAAAGAAAACCGACGAAAAATTTCCTACAGTTTGTAAACGTCTTCATTCTGAATTGCTTTCGGTTCTGGCTTTATAGTGGTTCCTTTTGCTGAAATGGTAATAGAGAGTTTTCGGTGCAGGAAATCATATCTGTTTTGGAAAACTAAGAAGTTTAACACAGAAGATTAATGCGTGACAAATGATATCCCCCTTCTTTGGTATTTGCTAGGTAACTCGAAAAATGTCGATCTAGCAAAGTTATTACTTATCGTATTTTAAAGTATTTTATACCAGCAAAGTTATTACTTATCGAATTTTAAAGTATTTTATACCAGCTAACAACGGTTGAGGAATTTTGAGTCATTCCGACTGTCTCTTAAAACCCACGCACTTAACAACAATTAAATTTTGATTCCGATATACGTTTCGCTTGCATTCTATCAAAGCACATTCTATAAGCAATTATAGTTTGACAGTTTTAATAATTACTGATTAATTAATGAATTTAACTGTTTGACAATTTATTATTCTTAAAAGAACTTTGTTCTTGTAAGGTTTTTGTATAGCAACAAGATAACTTTGATACAACGCGACGCGTTTACGAATTTGCCGTCACTTGCAGTGTTGTAAGTATTGCTTTAGTGATCGAGAGAGTTTGTAACTAGCAGATTTGTTTAGTTTGCTGTATTTCTTTTGGTAGACAATAGAGATGGTAACGAAAAAGAATATTTTAAACTGGAGGGAAAGAGCGCTTGTAGTTGTTCAATCTTAAAACAATATAAGCAATAAAGACAAAAAAAAATTCCATATGCACCAAAACCCGATTAATACAATAAGCTCGGCGTCGCAGGGTGCAGGGGTTGCATTTGGGGCAGCTCCCCACCACCACCACCACCACCACCAAAAAAATCTTAGACTAAGTCAAAACTGTTATTTTTGTCCACATTCATCAAGAATGAAAGTTTAGAAATAATTATCATTCAAAATTCCCCCGGAATACGCAGAATTCAGTGGCAATTCAGGGAGAAGAGTTTGCCAAAGATTTCCAGGGTAGCTTGGCCACGGACCTTCTTGCGTCATCGGCGCTTCCTAAAATCTGCCTGCAAAATCACTTCCAGCTTCTGTCTGCAAAACTACTACCATCTTCCGCCGGTCCGGGCGAATTTTCTTTTCCAGCGCACTTCCCACGCGCATCATGATCTGCAGACATGGAAATGACGTATTACTCGAGATGAGCGGAGGCTGGTGTAAAGAAATTGGAGCAATTTACATACGGAGGCTTAAGATGGGTAAAGATAACCGTCGAAAAGTCCCTGAAAACGCTAAAACTCACTAAGACATAAAATTTTCCACCCTCAAAAATATCTCTCAGTCAAAGCGTTACCTTAAAACATATCATTTACAAATTGACATTTTTCTGGATAGCTAGCGGGTTGGCACAAAGACCTCCCGTGTTTCGCTGAATCTGATGTGCAGGAAATAAAGGCAAACGCTTAATGAGCGTTTTCTTTGTGCTTCTTATTCAGTATCGACGCTAAAACAAGAAACTGCAAGCAGTTTTCAATAGCTGCGCATTTTCTAACTCAAAAAAGAAACAAGCTAAAGGCTTAACACAGGTTTTTCTTAACAACCCCTAATTCTTCACAGATTCCTAATTGACCAAGGAAATAGTTTTACCTAACGTCGAAACGTCATGCAGTTTTTGTTTAATTTTTAACTTTTTCAAAAGCTTGTATTTGTTACAGTAATGTTTTTTTTTAGATTCCTGTTAAAAGAATTCTAATTAGTGCTGGAAAAGGTGTTTGATTCTAGTTTCGCCCATGTTCAATTCTTCACCGAGTCAGTGAGAGCAGTTTGTTCTTGCATGTTATTTACGGGTTAGATTACTATTGTGTCACTGTACATTGGTAAGTAGACAATATACTTCTACAAGTACAACTAGAGTTACCCTTCCTGTATGTTCAACTCTCAATATCCAGATACCTGAACAACAACCAGATTTCCTCACTACCAAGTGGCATCTTTGAATACATGACAGCCCTCCATGAACTGTAAGTACTAGTTTAACGTTTAATTTTTTTATTAGTTCTTTAAAAGGTGCTTAACTTCGTAGATTTGGCCATCTCTTCACCGAGTCAGTGAGTCAGCATCTAAAATACTATAAGTATCTTACAGGGCCCTTAGCCACGAGCCGTGACTCTCTTCCTGGGATGTGGAGCAGCAATAAGATTAGATAGTACCTGTAAATAGAATTGAACGGTAAAGCTAAATTTGTAAAGCACCATTTTTGTGCACGTGCCCAGCGGTTCGTACTGGAAAGCCAATGGCACTTTACGACGTTTTTTGCAGAAGTAGAAATAACCAAAATAATTTGAAATTTTCTTAAAACTAAACCAGAACTTATACCAATTTTCTTTGTTTTCTGTTGACACTAATATCATTGCATGCATGGTAATATTAACTAGATCTTTAAAAGGTGCTTAACTCTGTAGATTTCTCCACGTTCAACTCTTCACCGAGTCAGTGAGAGCGGTGTGTTTTTGTATGTTAAGTGTTAGATAGCTAGCGTGTAAATAGATACAAGTAAGTAAGCAGGATCTCTTGTAAAATGCATCTTTTGAAAGTATTAGTTACTCTTTATGTTTAATGCACCTTTTGAAGTAAGAAAATAGGAGCTCTTGTAAAATGTATCTTTTGAAAGTATTAGTTACTCTTTGTGTATGTTGAACTCTCAATGTCCAGATACCTGCAAAACAACCAGATATCCTCTATACCAAGTGGTAGTTTTGAGAACATGGCAGCCCTCCGAAACCTGTAAGTACTTATTTAAAAATAATGTTTAAGGTCTTTTTATAATATCAGTGGTTTTCTAAATTCCTCAACATTAAATACACATTATAATTAGTACATGTAAATAACATATCCAAATTAACTCACCGTTTTCAGAAAGAAATTTGTCAATGTATATGAAACCATGTTTGTTGGTGTGGTTTTTTATTTCCAAATACTCGAGGACCGCCTGAACTTCAAAATACGCTTCTCCACTATGTCTGTCAGTGTAGCAATCAAGTTGAACAAGCCATCCAAGCTCTGTGGTATTGCCACAATACTCCATTGAATATTTCCTGATGTCAAAATTTAAGAATAGTAGTATCATTTAATATATTTCTTCGAAACGGGACTGTAAAAAAAATTTCATTAAACAATAAGGCAATATTTGACGTTTTAAACAATCGTGGCTGGAATAGGTCAGAGTTATAATTAGCAGTTCTCACAAGAGTTGTCGCTTTGTAGACATGACTTTAATCATTGTTATCGTAGCCGTAATAATATATCCGCGTTCGACTTAAACTCCACTTCTAGGCGACAACAAAGAAACAACAACAAACAACAAACAACATTTTGCAAGACGAAAGCGTTCTTACACGCGGTAGTTTTTCTCGTCCACCTAGTACTTGACTCACCGTCGACAGAGCGAAGAACGCCTTTGGCTTGCAAAATTTCGAGCTCATGGAGTAACATCGGTTCTATTATGTTGTTAATTGGTTGTTTAAGCTTTCACAATAGTAAATAAACATAAAACGGGTAAAGATCGATCTAATAAACTGCACTCGATCAACAAATACGACATGTATTCAAAATGCGACTCTCCTTCGTTCGTGCGTTATCGAACTACATTTGATGATATGCCAAAAATCCTTTCTAGAATAACTTCAGCACTCAAATGAAGATACTGATAAGTAAATACGGATCAGCAGATACTGGTGTAGTACGTTTTTTTCTTCTATTTCTTTGGTTTCTTAGATCGAACGCCCAGAGAAATTGATCATGTTGAAGTCGCAACTCGTGACCAATTTGCATCTTGTTGCCTAGTAACATGGCATAAGTTTATGCGCGAAGCCCACCAGAGTGGGGTTGGAAAAATTACACATTTTGTCCGTGCCGATGTCCTCATGAGGTAACATAGTTGAAAAGAGAACACGGTACCCGGCTCAATATATTGTTGGCGAGGTTCTTCTTAATGGAAATATAGGAAATGAACCCTTACGTGTAATTAAACTTTTTCTTTGAAAACTAAGTTTGGTTGAACCGTTTAGAAAGTGCTAAAAGCCAACCCTCCTTCTTAACTTCTTGTAACCAAGTTTTCCTTGTTCTCTTCCTCAATAAAATCCTTTGAGTTTTTATTCTCAATTTTTTTGCATAAACAGGTTAGAATACTTTTGGTGTCTTTACTATTTCTGCACTTACTGCGTAGGAATTAAACAATTATACCGGAGATTACAGATCTCTATTGACAGTGATCAATGTGGGACACAACCAAACTTCTTTCTTGTTTCTTTCTTTCTGGCTGATCATATTCAAATTTTCAACTGCCATACAAACTAGCTAACTAAAATATTTCTGAGGTTAGGTTAGATGATTTCATTACGAAAACAAAAAAAATTGCTTCGACTTTAAATTGCGTTTTGTTCTTTTTATGATACAAAGTATTTGCGAAACAATGATTTTCCCTCGGTATCCGAAAAAGCGTTTTAAAAACGTTCGTTGCAAATTCTAACAAAGGAAGAATTATTGCCTGTGCTTTGTGACTGTTTACTTTAACCTCCTGTTTGTAAGCAAGCCAACTGGCTGCGATATTCGACATTGTGGAATTCCAAATGTTCCTAGACATTTTATGTGATAATTAACGTATGCAGCCAAATAACTTCACTGTTTAAAATGAACAAAGGTGGCTTGAGTGTTTTTACACTGACTTAGATTATTATTTGAAAATTAAAGTAATGAGTTTTGTTTGACTGGGAGTTGACAAGTCAAAAGCAAGGGAGCGTTGCCCTCATATTCTTGCCGCAGGAAAGAAAACCGACGAAAAATTTTCTATAGCTTGTAAACGTCTTCTTTCTGAATTGTTCTCGGTTTTGGCTTTATAGTGGTTCCTGTTGCTGAAATGGTAACAGAGAGTTTTCTGTACTGGAAATCTGTTTTGGAGAACTAAGAAGTTTAACACAGAAGATTAATGCGTGACAAACGATATCCCCCTTCTTTGGTATTTGATAAGTAACTAGATAAATCTCGATCTAGCAAAGAAATTGCTTATCGTATTTTAAAGTATTTTATACCAGTTAACAACATTCTATCAAAGCACATTTGATAAGCAATACTTAAGAAATTTCTTCTTGTGTTTTGGATCCTCAAAGCAATTTCCCTGAGAATGATTATCAAAATAAACATAATTGGTTTTAAATCCAACTCAGTATGTGTTTAGCGTTCGACTATGGAGTTGATATGTACCTGCTTGGCTTCTTTGAAATAACTCAAGAAGAACATGCATGCTTTTAAGTGTGTTTCACAACTAGATAGATCCAGATACACAGCAATTACCTCTATACTTTGGGAAGCACATTATTCTTGCACATGTTTTGTCTTTCTAGCAAGAGTGCAGGAATAGTATAAAGAAAGCGTCTTAGATGACACCTCATGTTTCAAGGAAACAAAATAAAGTGGTAGTTGTTCTATCTTAAGGATAAGGTGGTAAGAAGAATAAATTAACAGCAAACTGTACCAAGAATAACTCTGAGTCTCACCAAAGTGCCCTTCCCTGCTTCCAATCATTATACAACAACTGTTATAGTCCACGTAAAAACGTTATCGAATTTGAGTGGGAAGCTTTCCACTTTTAGAAATAAGGCCACTGTGGTTAAAAAACACGAAAGCAGTCTTTAAGTTTTAAATAATTAAAGCAGCTTTTTATGCAGCACTGCTTTGGCACTAATCGATATCTTGTTGTTAGAAAATTGGAAAACAACAGCATATCTTGGATAGCACAAGGCGTGTTTGAGGATTTGCGGTCACTTGGACATTTGTAAGTATTGGTGTAGAGAGAGAACTTTTAATTTTATTTTCTTGGTGTAACTAGCTATAGTTAGGAAATTTAAAAAAAACGTCTTTAAAAAATGAGACTTAACAAGAAGGAGTCTGAGATGACAGAATGAGGCCGTTAAAATTAAAAGAATTAAAAAAAAACAATGCAAAGATCACGAATCGTCACCTTGATGGATAAGTTAAAAATAAAGTGATAATAAAGACGATTGAAATTCTCAAACCGACAAACAAGAAAAAGTGACGGCCGAAACCTGTTGGTTGTATGGACAGACAACTTGTAGCCTGCGAGCCGGCTCTCCTGAGGGTAGGAAATCGTGGCCCGCTTCCCAGTTTCAGGAGAGCCGACTCGCAGGCTAGCGAACTTGTTGGTGTGTTGCTTAAGTCCGAGGGGGGACAGTTGTTGGAACGCTCTCTAAAAGTGGTTAACTATCTTTGAGAAGAGGCTAGATAACATTTGAACTATGCTATTGATAAAGTGGTTTTCAAAAAAAGCATTTAATATCAATCAGACAGAGGTCAAACTTGCTCATTCAATAAATGAATAAATAAAACACTGTTTGCACTGAATTTTTCAATATATTTAAGTTAAACCTAAAACACTTGTTAGCTGAAAATCCTACTTTTTTTTTCTTTGTTAGCATCAGCTGGATTGTGAGCTTACTAACCTTTTGTTATGTGTTTAGTTTATTCAGGTCGATTTTAAGTTAAAGATGTTCTGCGGCAGAAATTAAAATTATAGAAAAAAAATTAAGAATGGTCATTTTGTGTTCCTAGTATAATAATACTCATCTCTAAACAATTCAAAAGAGTAAAGAAAAGGTATAAAACAAATCAAAACTGAAACGCAAATAAACTAATAAAGTAAGCTCGGCTAAGTAAAATTTCAGTGAAGAAGAAAATTATCATAAGATAAATGCGGATTACAACGAAAAAAATATTAGAGCAAGTAGACAATTATTATCACCTCGTGTTTTACTCTTACGCTTTTTCTTAGTATTAAGCAGTTTCCTGTCCGCATCATTATTCAATAGGTTCACGCTACCTATAAACTAGAATTATTTATCAGACTGAAGCCTCTTGCTTAGGGAACACACTAAACTAGCACTTGTTCTCGTAGGAGTTTCTAAAATGAATATTGTGCCACTAAACTAGCACTTGTTCGCATAGGAGCTTCTAAAATGAATATTGTGCTATTAGATCATATTCTTAGTTCAACGAAAACAGAAAAAGTAGTATCCATCGGAGATTGTAGATAGGTGATTTGTAAGTTGGTTGTAGTATTCTCCACAAGAGATGAGAGAGGAAAACCAGGAGGGATTCGACTGTAGACGGGGAAAAGTGATGAGGGAAGAATAACAATGAAGCTCGATCGTTTAACAACAACTGAGCAGTGGCTTTATTTACATTCTATTTTAACTAAAGGCAATATGATAATTATGAAAATAAGGAAGTTACACTTTGATGAGTGCAGGCCACTTGCATATTACTATAAAGGCTAATCAAGAGAGATGGACTATAGACAATTAACCAATCGAAACGCAAGTTATAAATATTCAAAATTCTATAGGAATTTGTAAACTAGAATACACGAAAAAAAACGATTGCATGTAAAATAATGAAAGAAAAAAAACCCAAAAATCAGCAATACAAAAATATAGCACGAAGCGGAAGAATAAGCAAAAATAAATTAACCCATTAATTGAAGTTGCTTGAAAAGCTCGATATTAACAGTTTATACGCGTTCTTGATCAAATGATGCACATGTAGCTTCTCATCACATGAAATAACCTTTACATCGACAAATTTTACAGGACAATCAACCGCAACACAAAGTTTTGCCCATGTGATCAGGAAGAACCTCCCCGTAATATAAGTTCAAATCCGTTACCTGGACAAGCTTGCAAGCTTTTATGGTGGGATTCTTGGTCAGGAGTTAACATTTTGGAAGAGTTGAAGCAGTTTCAAAACACGTCGCTTTGCCTACAAGGTGAGGATTTCATGCACCTCTAAGAACCTTAGCAGAGCAGACATTAAATTACCGAATTGTACGACAATATTGCAAATTATTTCACTCCGACGAAATTTTTCAGCAGTACTAAACTAAAGTTTAGTTATGCACGCGCATAATCCAAATCAAAGGCTGTCAACGATGAATATCAATAAAACCAAACATCATTTTCAGCTTAGAGGAAACCTCTTCAAGAATCTAAATTCATTGCAGCTAATTAACGACTTTAATTGGTTGCAATTACTTTTAAGCCTGTACTTACGGTGTCAGTGATTTTACTCTTTCCAGCTATATGCCTATAGAGATGCATTTGCACTTGTTCAAAAACCAGTTATTAAATAGTAACCTTGCTATTTAGTGTTGAAAGGCTAGCGTTTCACACAGTTATGTTTTTTTTTTCTCCAATGATATGAGGTACTTTAATATCCGTTGATAAATTAAGGAAAAGTTTAATCTGTTTCAAATTTTTCAGGTAAACTTTGGTGATTTTTTTCTTTGAAAGTTTTTAAGTAACATGTTTTTAAGTTTAGTATCAACCAAAAATGCGCAAAGTGTCTTTTTTTATGAAACAGATAATAATTATTAATCCATTGATAGTCTCTTGAGTGGTGGAGTTCATGGCATCTTTTGTTAAGATGAATTTGACCCATTCTGCTTTACGTTTCAGGAAAAGCCTCAAGCATACTTATGAATCAAATGGGCTTTTTTCCAATTTAATTTTATTAGTTTCTTTTTGTTCTTAACGATCTTCTGTTAATTTAAACCTCCAATAATAAAAAACGGAGGAGTAGCGGAAACGATTTGTTTGTTAATATCTTTCGATTTGTTTTACTCTTGATTGAGGTTCCGGCGGATTCAGAACGAATCATATTGCACGAGTTTTGTTTCGTTTTCTACATTATACTTTTCTACACCTCCTGCTACAAAAAGCTGATCTGAACCACTTCACTACACACCGTTCTTAATTGCTTTATGTAAAGTACTTTGAAAAAGTTTCATTAACTTTTATTAGGCTTCGTGAGACCAACAACTAGCTTCCCTTTGTACTCGAACACAACAACAACAACTTGGCTCGACACATCAACAGGCTTGGATATAAATTGTTTGCAATTGTTGTCTTTCGGTTATATATCCAATTTCGATTAACGATTGATTTCGCTTATTGACTGGTTAAAATAAAAATGAATGATATATTGAGTGAATGACTCACTCGCTGTCTGAATGATTGAGTGGGGCGCGCTGACTCACCACTGTTTCAATGATTGATTGAGTGAATAACTCATTGTTTAAATGCACTGTAAAAACTGGCTGGTTATTTTAACCAAAAAGAAGGTTAAAATTTGAGTCAGAGGTGACTAATTTTTTTGGTCACGTTAACCATTTCGACTTGGTCATTTTATCTGAATTTTATTAGTCACTGTAGCTTATAGAAAATTGGTTGTTTTAACCCAGATTTGGTTGTTTTAACCAATTGCAATTGGCCAGGAGCAACCAAACCAATTGGTCGCTTCAACCAAATAAATTAGTCACTGTAACCAAATAAATTGGTCAAATAAATGAGCCCGAGGTGACCAATTTTTTGATTGAAAACACGTTTTCTGACCAATTGTATACTGGTCAAAACAACACCTGTCAAAATAACCAATTTGTTATTGGTTGGTATACCCTTAGTTTATGAGCGGAAACTTTAAGACAACAACAAAGGCTTTTGAAGTCTGATAACAACCTTTATTCATCGTCCATCAATTATATATACTATTACATTATACTAGTATAATCATACACAGCATTCAAGACATAAACTACTTGAAGTAAATCATAACAAATGCGAAAGCGCTAACAATAATTGCACTGCAAGTAATTGCAACAATCAAAGGCCAATTAAATTTTTGTTTCGATTCCTAAATAATGGAATGTATCTATATATCACAAAGTAAGTTTTTCTAGAGATTTCTTGTCGGCGAAACAAATCTACAGCTCTTATTCAAGATCAGACTGACGAATCCTATATGCAACAATGGAACTTGCATACATGTATGAACTTGATATTAACCTAGAGCATAACTGCCCCATGGCTAAAACATATATTTTTTCTAAACTAACTATAAAAACTAATATAAAATATTCTTATAATCATCACGTCCATTTACCAAAAACTGGTTTGCATCAAGGTAAATTAATTGGCCAACAATTTTTTTACCAAAGTACAAAAGACCATTTCAATCAGTGCCTACAATAAAACAAATCAAGGGACAAAAAAGTTACTACTTAAGCCATACTTTTTCCCTTAGAACTATACTGTTCGGAGTTAATTGAGAGCTTGTGGTCCCTCTCGGTGGATTGGTGGGTGTTCCAGCAGGCTTTCTAAGGGCTTTTGGTTTACTTGTGTGTCTGAAAACAAAACCAACAACTTTTAGAAGATGCGTTAGGATTCCAATGATGCAGTTCTAACTTCTAATTCTAAATGAGCGC
>JAOBRD020817695.1:0-14081 GCA_027575215.2 Hydrozoanthus sils
TCTCTCTCTCTCTCTCTCTCTCTCTCTCTCTCTCTCTCTCTCTCTCTCTCTCTCTCTCTCTCTCTCTCTCTCTGTTTGGTACACTGACTTCATTTTTTTTTCCTTCTTAAGCTTTTAAACAAGCCCTCCCCTCTCTAATAAGCCCTATGTCTGGAAGTTCTAAAAATAAGGATAGGGACATTAAACCATAGGTCCCAGAGGGCAGACCTTGAAGGGGACCACGAGTCCTAAAGTCAAAATGTTATAAAACAAAACAATAAATAACCCCAGTGTTTATGGTATACAAGCTTGTTTCTAGTTCTGGCCTTAATAACAATTCTTGTGTTGAAGCATTATATGTTAAACCAGCTAAGGGTTTTTTTTGTGGAAATTACCATTTTAAGACATTGCATGATCTAAGAAAAGTTTTTTTTTACCTTGTTGACTACTCATTTGACTCAAGACCCATAAAACTTACTGGGGTTTCTTGAATATTGGTATGCCCGAAAGCAGACCTGTGTGTTTGTTTAGGAAAAGGAAGGCAGGTTGTACCACTCAATAACTTCCCAGTTGTTTACAAGATTTTTAATTGATACAAGTTCTTACTTTTCTTGTTAACATCAAACTACTAACTGATGATTCTATATGATTGTATCATTTGTCATAAACTAATGACTGTGACACACTAGCTGTAAATAGGGATTTAAACCCATAAAATTATTGTAAACTTCATAACCTACTTATTTGTTGACAACTAGTTGTAGCATAGCTCTACTACATTGTATACATTACATCTGGTCAGGGTGCTGACTGCTCATCACTTGGCCCTGAGGGTAATAAATCTGAAGGAAGCAGCTCAGATGAAGATTCATCCTCATCCATGAGTGATGGTAATGGTATTTCGAGTGATACAGAAATTGGTGAAGACGTGCTCTTTGCTGAGGAAAACAGTGGAGAAAACATCCACAGCAGTGAGAAAACATCTAAGTAAGTATAATGTTTACAAAAATTGAAAAAGAAATTTCTAAAAGTCTTTGTTTGGTGATGTTTCTCTTTGTAATGCACAGTATATTGTTGTAACTGTTAAGTTTGTTGTGTGCTTAACACTTCACTTGTCAACCATGATTTTAATGCTTAACTGTTCAACTCTGCAATCCTTGCCAAGAAAGAACAAGCCATTTTATACTATGAAACTTTTAGGAGCATTTTAATAGCACTATTGTGTGCATTCTTAATATATATATTAGTGGCAGTTTTATATGTGAAGTACATAACTATTGATCTTCTAATTATAATTACCAAGTTTAAAAAAGTATTATAAATAATATAAACAATGCTAAAGTCCATACAAATAATTTTTAACAATGGTAGCAAGGTAAAAAAGAGAAGAAAAGAGGATCCATACAAAGTTTGTGAGCACTTGCAACTTAGTTTGGAGGAGGTATGTGTCTCTAGTGTATGATAGAAAAAGAGGATGAGAGCTGAAGGCCAATAACAGTATGACAGTGCAGTTTTTGTTTCAAATATAGAAAAAAAAGGAAAAAGCTACTTTATTTTGTGTTAATATTTCTGTTATTTTTGTTCTTCTCAAGTATGGTAGTGTGTTGGGCACTTTGTATTGGTGTATCCATCAGGAACTGCAATCAAGTGATAGAGGTCTCTTTATGCTACAAAGATTGCAGAATAGTGTGCTAAAGAAAGATGATATTAAACTTGCCTTCTTGAAGATGTGTCATAACAGGCGCAGGGGAGGGGCTGGGCCAATACACCAACAGGACTTGCCATGCTGGCAACATAGCAATTTCCGAGGTATAAAGTTATCAAACATGGATGATCCTTGGGTCCCAATATTTTCTTCATTCGAGTGTGTTTCTGCCTAGAACCTTTATCCAAGGATACATATCAATAAATATATACATTTGGCAAATTTGTATTTCCTTCCTCGCCAAATGTATATATTTGTTTGTATGTATCCTTGGATAAAGGTTCTAGGCAGAAACACACTAGAGTGAAGAAAATATTGGGCCCAAATGATCATCCATGTTTGATAACTCTATACCTCGGAAATTGCTATGTTGCCAGCATGGTGAGTCCCGGTGGTGTAGTGGTTATCACGCCTGACAAGTAACCAGGAGACGTGGGTTCAAGTCCCAGTCAGGGCATTTAAACCAATTTTTTCAGACAAGTGTGTCGGAAGGTGAAAAAAAAAGATGCTATATGTAAATTTCAAATTGGCTGTAGCCTCATCAATAATTTTCCAAAAGCAAACTAAAGGAAACTGGCAATTAAAAATTTGACAAAATATTGTTTGGACTGATAGTAATAAATGCTTTTCAGCCGTTTTCAGAAGTTTGAAATTTCAAAGTTTTAAGGGGGTTCATGACCCTGGACTTGCGTCAAGTCCCTGAGTGAAAGCAAAGGCTGAGGGCTTGCCTTGAGGTTTCCGGCTCCCCACTTCTATAGATTCCTCAAATTGCACCTGCACAAAGCTGCCAATTCATCTCTGTAGTAGTTTAAAGAGTATGTAAACCTATGCCCAACATGTGTAACATTTTTTGCAGTAAGACAATCACATGATTTGATAAAGCAAAGTAGCTCAGTAACGGATTGGTTGGCACAGTGGTAAGATCTCTATCTCCCAATCCTGAGGTCCCCTGTTCAATCCCCGGCCAGGTCGAGGGTAGAATATTTGGGTGACCTTCTTTCCTGCTAAAGGCCACTCAGCTTTCCATCCTTCCGGGGCCGGTAAAATGAGTACCAAAGCAACTGCCAAATGCGCCTGTATATATGCTTCTGATCCGCTTGGGGTAAACTGATCATTGTAAAGAGCCTTTGTGCATGTACATGGATAGGAGGCTATATAAATGCATCGCTTTACTTTACTTTACTCAAGACACTTGAGGTGGATATCTGTATAAGACCATAAATCACTGCTTTTTAAAGATTATCTCTTTAGCCGTTTGTTTTCTTCCATTCATGTTTATTCAGGCATTCTTCTTATCATATGGTCTGGGTTGCCTCACAGTTTATGACTCAGATCAGGTAAGTGTTAATCTTTCAAGAAGTGATAGGTATAGCCGCCACACACTAGACAATTTTTCAACTGAAGGGCCCCTATACTTTGTGTGATATAAATCTGATCTGATCATAGCTCAGCACACACTAACCGATTGTTTATTGCAAGATTTAGGTAGGGGAAGTTAAGGGCAGTTAAGTACAAATTGTTTAGGATCCGATTTTTTTCTACTGCATGAACTGGTATAAAAAAAAATTGAACCAAGGTAAAACTGAACCACAACATTCGCACAAGTGCCATGCTGTTGTCATTACTAAGATACACCTACGGCACAAGTGAGGTAGAGTGTAGAGTTTCTTATATCAGTCTGTGTTTTTGTATAGAAGCCAATGACGCTGAGTGAAATGTGGTGCAAGTTTTGTTCAACAAAACGAAATTTTGTTGCGACCTATATCGCGTATCACTACTTTAGAGCTAAAGGCTGGGTACCTAAAGTCGGCATCAAGTACGGCTCAGACTTAGGTAAGTAACTATTTTACGAAAGTAAAATTTAATTTTTACAGAAGCTGTGGTTTGACTTTTAGTTAACTGTTTTATTTTTACATTACAGTGCTATACAAGCAGGGAATGCCATTTTATCATTCAAGGTATGCAACTTATTTACTGATTGAAAACCTGAAGTGTTAACAAAAGCAACTCTATTTCCTGATTAATAATCTGAAGTATCAACGAAAGCAACGTATTTCGCGATTGATAATCTGAAGTGTCAACGAAACCTCGAGTTTGCTCACTGCTGCAAGTGTGCTGCATCCTAAAATATTGTGGAGAATTTTTCTGTTATTTAACGTTTTGATTCCCTAACAATACAATGCTTTCATTGTTTATTCCTTATTAGGCAATTGTTTTAGTGACCATTTCTGTTAGTGTTAGATTTTGAACATAAGTTGGGTTTTTGTTCATTGTTTCCTAACAACACACAGTGTCCATTTCTACATGAGTTGAGTTTTTTTTCATTGTTTCCAATTCAAGAGGCAAAAAGAGCTAACACCGTCACCAGCAATGGAGGTGTTACAACACAGTCAACCTATTTCATGCCGTAGTTGACACGTGTTACCACTTTGTCGTTCTTTGACTGATCATTCGGATTGGTCATCTATCTAAATCATTTCTATTTTCATTTTCTCAGTTTTTCCAGCCTCCAGAACTTCGGTTTTAACGGGTTAAAGCGATCTTTGTTTCTCAAAGTATTTAACAGCAAAGACTAGAAATAACACTTTTTTTAGTAAACAATTTTGTGCAAGAAACTCAAGCTTGTCATGGGTTTAATAACGTTACTTAGTAAAATTGTTCTGTTGTCTCACGATATGAGTCTTTGAGGATTGTGACGTTTTGAATGCTTACTGCTCGTCTTCTTGTAGTCTTATTTAAAAGACTGTTTAAAGAAAAACAGCGAAAATCTATCCAGATCAACCAGGTATTGTAACCTAAATTTCCTCTGCCCAAATGTCAAACGCAAAACCGAAGATTGACAAACATTTGCTGTGTCTGCATGCTCAGAATAGAACTCTCTTCCAATCAAGACCAAAAGAGTGCCGTCTATTAATTCTTTTAGAAAAACACTTCTGTCTTAGGCTGTTAACGAACAGAAATACTTATCGCATTTTAAACCGTAAATGACATTATATGTATTTGCATTTTAGATTAGGTTTTTAGGTGATACTCTTTAAGACTGTAAATAGGATTTTATATTAACGGGAGTTTTAAATTATTGATTTTTGTAATTTTAATTATGGGCCATAAGTTTATTAGTGTTCTTACACTATTTAGTCTAACCCAAATAAAGTCGACTTACTTACTGACTGACTGACCGACTGACTGACCTACTTACTCCAGGCGATTTGTAGACTGTAAGTAGGCGTCGGATCTGCGCGTTAAAAAATGCACGCGGTATATCTTGAAGTTTGATGTTTGCGCACCGTTGCAAGCCAATTTGGGTATCCTATTTCACAACGCGCCGATCCAACGCCTGTTTAAGCCAACAAGATCACAATCTATACATCGTCTTAATAAGACTAGCACGTCGCGGTCCACAACGAGGCAACTGAACAATTTTACTTAGTATCTTCAGCCACGATTAATTATCCCTTTCAATTTAATAACGTTGCTGCATAACCACTTGCAGGGTGAACTAGTCGAGTCCATAAAGTTGTAAATTGACTCGCAGGCTTTGGAGAAGTTTCCTTGAGAAAACACACACTTTACTTTTCATTGCATTGCAGTTATTCCGTTGTAGTACAGATGGTCGATGGTTCCACGTTGGAACCAGTTGACAGTTCAGATGTCTGCGAGCACAAAAGTTTTTCGTGGCCTGTTCTTTGTGGCCTCGGAAGAGTTAACGAACATGCAGCTAAGGTATTTAAGTTTACATTTTAGTTTGAAAAGTGTGACGAATTAGAACGTTTAACATTCCAAAATGGCAATCAAAATGCAATTATTCCTTGTGGTTTGTGTTAGGTTAAACAACTGAGTTCAACCCTTATGATCGTGTTAACCTCTTACCCAGTCATCTTGTTGAAATTTTAGGAGGTGATGATATGTCACGTGATCACTCCGAAAGGTGCGTTCCTCCTAATTCTTATCGTGGATTCCAAATTTGGTCTTGAAATATACATGTAAAACTGTGAAATGTGGTTAAAATTCTTGTTCTATGACCGTGTTTATTGGACATGCGATCAGTAAACATTATTAACACCACCGTAAGCTCAGTAGTTGTACCAGGAAAGGAGTTCCAGTGGGGGGAAATAGTTGAACAGGTTTCCTGTGTTAATTGCTAAAATACTGAGCAATTTAATTCCACGATTACGCAATCGATGGCGACCTGTATATCTACCCATAATTCCTAGCGCATAAACGGCTGAACATGCCCATAAAACGCATAGTGAGATTCTCTGAACCTCACACACACAGTGTTGTTAGTACAAGGAAAAGTTTTACCTAATGTCACCTTTCCTGAATGTCTTTTTAGCGGTGTAAGGTTCGCAATGTTGTGGCCGAGCGGTTAGCGTGTTCGGCTGGTAATCCTAAGGTCGTGAGTTTGAGCCCCGGCCAGACCACTGTGTTGTGTCCTTGAACAAGACACTTTACCCAACTTTGTTCCAGTCGATTCAGCTGTATAAGTGAGTCCCAGTTCTGCTGGGAGCTAACCTGCGATAGATTAGTGTCCTGTCCAGGGGGAGTCAAAGACTCATCCGCTTAACACTACGGAAACCGGAGATAAGCGCCGGCCTAATGGGCCAGTATGCTCGAGAAAGGATTTAGCTTTTTAGCTTAAGGCTCGCAATGCATTGTGGTAAAAGGTACAGCCGCCGTCTTTTTCGGAATGATCGATTGAGAGGAAAGTTTATCGATTTGTAAACTGAAGCAAGTTTTTAATGGGCGTTTTGATCGTAAAAATTCTTACCCCTCACGCCTGATATGAAAGAAGTTTTTGGCTACAAAACACCAACTGACTGTTTTTATTTAGGGTTGATAGAAGAGGAGATGAAGTCACCTAGCTGTATTCCAAAGTTCAAAGTTCAGGTATGAATATGTTAACACTCGTAGTAAATGGGTTGTGACTATTGTGTAACTGAGAAAGAAAACGTCTCGTGTAGAATGCACGGTTAGATATTTTCGTAGTGCTCCCTTCAATCGTGTCAATCAGCAGAACAGATTATGGCCGCGTTCACCAAGCTTCTGAGGAAAGAACGTAAGAAAAAGCCCATGAAATCTGACTTAAGTGCATTGCGTGGAGCATGTGTCTAGGTTTCATTGGTTTGAGATTCTTGACCCCTGATCAATAGTTCATTGACGGCCGAACAAACTGTCAGGAGATTTACGCGCATTATTCTCTTTCTTCTTTCTAGGAGGTAATTATGCGAAGATGGATACCAGAAAGAGCAAGAGATCACGAAAAGCACCAAACCTGACTTGTGACGGATCAGTCAGGTGTAAGAACCCCTCGATGAACTTAACTCAGTTGTTGCACGTCAGGGCTATACAACGGTAACAACAACCTGAGCATTTTGCTGCGTTTCGGGTATTAGTGCAAGGACCGGTATCACTGACCTTCTCTCTTCAAAACAACTTGTAAATGCTATAGATAATCTGAACGATGTGAGTTTGGTCACGATTTACTGACCGATTCAATATTAAGTCTTAAGGCCGTGTTACGTACCACGATGCGCTACGCCATCGTATCTTTTGTTTTGTGGGAATTATTTGACAGTTAAAGCTTTGGATACCTGAAAACCATCTCACTATACGATTTTGTCCTACAATCGATATGTCTTTTGCCCATTGAGAAACGACGGCCACGAAGGATGTAACTGTAAATACTTTTATTTATCGTTGCAACTTCTAGAGACTGAACAGCTCTGAAGGGAAAAGGTGTTGGATTACCAGTGGTTTGTGTCAAGACGGACGAGTCCTAAGAAAGAGAAAATAAAAGAACAGTAAAATGGCACTGCTCTGATCATGTGTATGTTTTTGTTTGGGGTTGGTGGGGGTTGGACAATGAATGGAGATGGGATGGGGAGTGAGTGGAGGGTTTGAGATTGGTTGGGAAGGGGATGGAAATTGGGTGGAGAGATGGAATAGGGAGTGAATCGGGAGGATGGAGGTTAGGTGGGGAAATTGTTTGGCACAAAATTTTAAAACATATCACTAGCTATATACACTTGAAACAAACCTTATAAATTCTGTGATATCCAAGGGATTATAAAAGATGGGCTAAATTAGTCAAGTTTTCAACTGTCATATTTCGCCCATAACGTTATTTGACTCGCCACCACGGCTTTCTTAAGGATTGCGCTTTGTTACGGAGCTGTACAGAGCTAAACAGGGGAGTGGTGGGATGATAAAGCATTTTTGCGACTGACCAAAAGAATTGATTAGGGACTTAGGAAACAACAAGTCACTTATATTGTTTTTTCTCACATAACGTCATTTGACTCGTCCAAGTGCCATCGCGCTTTCTTAAGGGTTGCACAACTGACGAAGCTGTGCAGAGCTAAATGGAAGAGTGAGATAAAGCATTTTGCGACTGATAAACTGGCACTGTTTAGAAATACAAGATTGACATCTTTAGGAGTAAAATTGGAAAATATTTCGTGAGTATGCGTACCATTTGATTTTTGCAGAGTTTTTCGTTTTGTGCAAGTCTCTGTGAAAAGGGAGTAGCCGTGAGTAAATTTAGAAATCTATATAAACACCATTTTGTAAGAGTTAGCTTTTTCAACATATCACATGATCAGATGCATGACTATCTTGAAATGTAGCTGTCGTGAAATATAGTATTTTTTGGCAAACATTGGACGGATCAACCTGTCACACCCAATTAAGAGTTTTAGCCATTTATGGTTTTGTTAAGTGTAAATCATCGCAAAACATGGTGTATAAGTAAAAAAAACAAAAGGTCATGAAAGCAGCAAAACAGAAGTAACTCGACACTACTGGTGTTATCTTCAGTTGTGCCAGTAATGACTGTAAAAAGGAAATAAATAAAATGGAATTACAATAAAAAAAAATTATACTACTCGTCGTCTTCTATGAATCTAATAGTCAACTCGTTTGACTCATAAAATTCCACCTCGACCGTTGTTTTGTTATTGTAATTTTATTCTATAACTTTTTCATATTTTATTCATATTTTTCTTGCTGCACTCATTTCTTGCACCACTGAAGATGGCACTAACAGTATCGAAACATGTTCGGGAAACTTAAAAATGTTGTGTGTTTCATTAAAAGGAAGAAAATTCAGTTAGACACATATTATTCTGGTTCTAACCGTTCGTATATGTACTAATGTAGTTTCCAAATGTTTCGGCAATCTCGGTACTGTTTCTTTAACATTAATAAGAATATATGACAAACATCAATTCACATCAACAGACTTTCAAGGTCATCAGGGGACATTAGCGCGTAATTCGTAATTATTGAGGACGGCGGTAAACCAGGCAAAAACATCGTCAGTAAAATGAAAATAAGAACTTTGTTAGCTTACAAAACAAAAGCAACCTTCTAATAATGAAGTTTGAAAGCCCAAGGCGCGAAGGTCAAATATGCCCTCACTTAAGGCGGTAAAACAGCCCCACTGTGCGGTAAGTCCCAATGTCATCTCAACTTTTGCAAAATTAGTGACCGTTAACAAGACAGATATCAGAAATATACGCACATTGAGTAAACTCGGGACAACTTTTCTTTTCTTTTTAACCGAACGAAACTAACAGTACGTGACCGGTAGTGGACCATATCATTTACTCGTATCTGATGTGATCTTGACAATTTTGATTTAAAAATTGAATTTAAAAATTAAAAACATGTTGTCATGGTAAGCTAGAATTAAAAATAGTTAACTGAATTCAAAACCGGCCGGAAAAGAGGATCAGCAAGCGAAGCAATAATTTTAACTAAAATGTTTAAAAAAGAACGGATGATCTATTGTTTTCGCGGGAAAAAAACAAACAAATATGAGAATTATTTTCTATTGTGAAAGGAAATCTGTTTGGTTTTTTTTCTATTTGCACAGCATATACACTCAACTGATAACTTTTTTATGTGTTAAATGAAATTTGTTCTGAAATAATTACAACATAATTAAAAGTTTTCCTATAAAGGGTGTTCATTAAGGCACAGCGAAAACCTTGGAACTGTAAACCACAAGGTTCGGTTCCTGGCTCAACAAAGGCGCGGCAGTTTCTCGTAAAAAATCGAGCTGTACTTTGTTGTTTACTTCTGCGGTGTTGATGACGTTGTGAGAAAACTGAACGTCGGAAATTGCTGTTCTAAAGTTTATGATTATTGTGGATCTTTCATCTCGGGTGAATTTACCGTTGCCATAAAGAATATTATTGAATGTCTAATGACGTGAGTAACTTCTATCCACCTCATTGGTGCTGGAAAGAAAGCTGTACACATTCGGCTCACAGCCAGACAACTTTAATCCAAACGGGAAGTTTTCTCTCTTAACAAGGTACAAATATCCCAAAAATTGCTTCCAGTGATCTTGAAAATTGAAATAGGTATGTTTTCTTTTTCCTTCTCCGATACTGACTTCATTCTTTTCGAGATCTCGTTAAGTAAGATAGATAGATAGATCACTTTAAATCACATTGGCAAATTACACTTAGCTGTAGGCTAGCCACGCTCACATGTTTTCCGTAGGAAATGCTAAGAACAAAATATAATTCAGAAAAAATAAAACATAAAATGGAATAAAATTTCTATAACACAACAGTCTAGAATGTAATTTACAATTGGTTATACTAATCAGTATCAATCTATACAAGAGACGAGAAAATTTTTGCATTTAAAACAGAAAACCGATTAACAAAGTACTGTTTAAATCAATACTGAATCCACGGGAACGAAAATATATTCTTTTAACATTAAGAAAATTTACAAGTTTAAGTGTAACTAGTCATGTAAAATCCTCGGTACTAGTTGAAGTCCACGGCTACATTTAGTGCAATTCACCTTTAGTAATGGACGTGTATTTTGCCCTCTTAAATTATACTTTTGGCTTGTAGCTTTAAATCAGTTAAAAACAAGATAGAAGCATCATATATCACGGTATTTTAGCAGGTATTATCTTGAACATTATCACTGATTTTTAGGTAAAGACGAAGCTACAGTTTGCTGTAGGACCAGCAAGTTTCTCTTGTCAGTCCTGATTACGCGTTAAATTGTCGAGATCTGGCGCAATTACGTGGGTTTGGATATACACTGTGTTTCATTGCGGGAGTGAGAAGCACGAGGAACAAACTAGTTAGAATTGAAAGCATCTCTTGACTCGGAAACGAAACACTTACAACAAACATATTGTTTTTTAAGAGTTTCGCTCAAGCAGTCTGCAGCTTTTGTGAAAGGAACAGATAGCGAGGCAACCCATTTCATCCGCAACTCGGACGGATAACTGAAGTATTAGCTAATGAATAGAAGCGCAGCCATCCTATACCGAGAATTATGGTCTCGTAGACCAGAAACTCTAACAGTAGAGATTCTACTTGGAACAATCATCTGTTCTTCAACCATTCTTGGTAATACTTTGGTCTTCCTTTCAGTGTACAGAGAAAAGAAGCCTCGAAATGTCTCGAACTCCCTCATTGTTTCCATGGCAGCAGCCGACTTCCTAATCGCCTTCTTGGGCGAATCTCTTTCGTTTGCTGTCATTGCTGGCATTGAAAACGATTGGACGCTCGGAATGTTCATGTGTCAGTTTCAAGGGTTTATTGTAATGTCACTTAGCACTTCTTCAGTTCTTAACGTAACTTTGGTGGCAATCAATCGATACCTACTCGTGGTGAAGCCAATACTTTATCGTACATATCTAGGAAAGAAATCAGCCAACGTAGCAATCCTGGTGGCCTGGTTGCTAGCCGTTGTTCCACCGGGCTCATACTTGGCCAGCGGACACAGATTCCAATTTCATCCCGGAAAGCTCTTTTGTTTCATCCGGTTTGGATCTTATTTCGAGATTTTCTGGCCTATGCTTGGCGTAGCTTCCCTTGTGATTATGGTACCATGTTATCTTCTAGTATATCGCAGCACGTCATCACACACTCGACGAATTTTTGTGGAGCCTAAAACAAGAAAAGATAAGGTAGCTTATTTGCGACCTAAAATCGAGGAAATCAAGTTAACTAAAACTCTTTTGGCCGTGGTCCTTGGCTTCTCATTGTGCTGGTCAGTTGTCATCATGACAGATATAATGGATTATATAAAAGGAGAGTATTCTTTGCCTCGGGCAGTCTACTTGGCGCACTCATACACAGCTGCCACTAGCAGTGCAATCAACCCATACATTTATGGAATTGCAAATCGGCAGCTCAGAAAGCAGTTTCGAAAAGCTATTAGTTGTAATAAACGGGCTACTGTGGCAAATTATATTCAGCAATGTGCTAGTAAGATCTCAAGGGAGAACTTTCAAAAATAAAAGGCAATGCACACTGCACATCTCAACAAGAAATTGAAAATATCTCGGGGTAGTGTTATGTATTCACGAGGCAAACACACTATAAGTTTGTTGGAAAAGCCCTTTTCTACGGTAATGCCTTGGTGTGGATGGTGTCTCAGTGTTGGAGCTGCCTTAATGTGGATGGTATCTAAGTATGGATGGTGCCTGCCTTAGTGTATGGATGGTGTTTAAGTGTAAATGGTATCTTAGTGTGGATGGTCTCTCAGCATTCATGGTGCCTTAGTATGGATGATATCTTAGCTTGGATGGTGTCTCAGCACGGATGGTGCCTTGGTTTAGACGTTTCCTTAGAGCGTATGGTATCTTAGAGTGGGTGGCGCCTTAGTGTGGACTATATCTTAGTGTGCATGAAGCCTGAGTGTGGTTATCTTTATGTGGATGGCGTCCTAGTGTGGATGGTGTCTCAGCAGGGATGGTGTCTTAGTGTGGATTGCGTCTTAGTGTGGACGGTGTCTTGGTTTTGATGGTGTCTCGGCATGGATAGCGCCTTAGTGTGGATTATATCTTAAAGTGCACGAGGCCTTACTGTGGAATCTTAATGTGGGTGGTATCTTAGTGTTGATAACGTCTTAATGTGGATGGTGTCTTATTGTGAATGGGATCTTAGTGTGGATAACGCCTTAGTGTTGATGGTGCCTTATGGTCAATGGTGTCTTAGTATGGATGGTGCTTTGAATGGTGCCTGTGTTGATGGTGTCTCAGCATGGATGGTGCCTTGGTGCAGATGGTGTCTTAGCGTGGATGGTGTCTCAGCATGGATGGTGTCTTAGTGTGGATGGTGTCTTAATAGTGTGGATGGTTTTTAGGGTGGTGGTGTCTCGGCATGGACGGTGACTTATTGTCTCAGCACACTTCCTTGCAGTTATTGAGGCCTTAGTGTTAGCGGTGCCTCGGTGTGGATGGTGCCATAGTGTGGAAGGTATCTCAATGTGGATGGATTAGTTTTGGCACTACCTTAAGTAATGTGGAAGTTCCCTTAATGTTGGAATTGCTTTAGTGTTGACGGTTTCAAGTGTAGGAACTGTATTAATATGGATGGTGCCTTAGTGTTGGTTCTGTCTTGGGCCTCAGTGTTGATGGTATCTAAAGTGGGCACTGTCTAACTGCAGATGGCTCCCTATTGTAGACAGTGCTTAATTTGAGCGGGGCCTCAGGATGGGTAGGGCTTTAGTGTGGACAATGCCTTTATGTAAGTGGGTGGCGAAAATGCCGAGAGGCCTCGTAAGTGCCACCCATGTACTGCAGTCCTGACACCATGTTGTTGTAGCATGTCTGTTTTTCCACCCTTACTCGTTTACCTTTTACTTAAGCGCGACAAATGAATTTGCTTAGACTTAAGAACAGTATTATTTTATTAGGAAAAAAAATTAAACCCTTTTTTGTAGTTTGATATTTAGATAATAATTATGCTAAACAATCAATACAACACTTTATGGAACCGTTCTTCGACTCCTTTTGTAATTATTTTCCTGACGATTCTATCAAATTAGAAAACTGCTTTAGAAGCAAACAATTGTTAAGCAAATAAATCTACCGTTTTACTTTTCGAATTGTTTTGAAAAAAAAAATAAAAAGACAATACTAATATGATGCCAGTAAACAATCGACTGTTAAACTCTTGATTACAACTGTGCATCCTAACAGTTCGACACCCAACAACTTTTGCAGAAGTCACGACGTGAATATTCTAGCTTTACTGGTTGTGACGAATAAGTGTCACGACATGAACAGCCTTGCGTTACGGGTTGTGACGAACAAGTGTCACGACGGGAATAGCCTTGCGTTAAGGGTTGTGACGGACAAGTGCCACGACGGGAATAGCCTTGCGTTACGGGTTGTGACGAACAAGTGTCACGATGGGAATAGCCTTGCGTTACGGGTTGTGACGAACAAGTGTCACGATGGGAATAGCCTTTCGTTACGGGTTGTGACGAACAAGTGTCACGATGGGAATAGCCTTGCGTTACGGGTTGTGACGAACAAGTGTCACGACGGGAATAGCCTTGCGTTACGGGTTGTGACGAACAAGTGTCACGATGGGAATAGCCTTGCGTTACGGGTTGTGACGAA
>JAOBRD020817696.1:0-13353 GCA_027575215.2 Hydrozoanthus sils
GGGGAGGGGCTGAGTGGGCACTGGCCTCTTTGATAGAGAAATTACAATATACTAAATTGTGTTCTACTGTAATATAATCAGTTCTGATCAAATTAAATCTTTAGAATCATTCTATACTGATTATATTTTTTTTAAAATTTATACTCAGTACTGTTTTCGAAGATTAATTATTTTTTGTATTTTCTGATTGTCACCTGCGAAGCAAAATGTTTATTAGTAAGTTTTATTACACAGTCATGTTATGTAAGATTCAACTGTATATGATGCTTAACTTGAAAAATAGTTTTCCTTATATATATATATATATATATATATCTATCTAGGACATAGTTTTAATGTTATTGTATAAATATTTATTTCATATTATTTTGTTCCCAGGTGTGCGAGTTTATGTACCTAATTTTGTCCAGATTGATACACTTGATTTTAAACAAATGTTGAAGACTGTACAGAATGCTGGTGTACGCTTTCCACTCAGTAAGTGTTGAGTTTCTAAGTAATTTGAGGAAATCAACTTGATAACAGCAAAATTTGGTTAGCTTTTAGAAGTTCTCCTGAGTTACAAAGTAATGCTTGTATAACAAAAGCTTATATCCAACATAGCGGATCTGTTTTTTTTTTTTAATTCATTTTTTTTTGCTAAGTAAATGCTTAGAAATTTAAGGCTTTATTATTTCAGTCTTTGATAAAAACAAATATTTTTTGTGGGAAGTTAATTGTTTAACAGTCTTTTAAGATAGACTTTATTGCTTCCAATAAAAGAGCTTATTTTATTTTAACCAAATAAAAAGAATGTAGTACAGACTTTGTTTTATTTATTGTTTGAACAGTCATTGTAGATAGTTTTACTGCAATGATAATTAACAGTTAATAATAAAATAATATTATAGCAACTTGTTGCATTCTCATTAGATAGTTTCTTTGTTATGTAGTGTGCAAGTCTGTGATAGGACATGGATCAAATTTAACCCACAAGGTGAGAAATCAAAATTTGTATCCCAGAAGTGTGTTGCCCATATATAATATTGGTCAATTTTAAGCCATATTAATTATGAAAATTGTCCCGTTAACCATGTTTCGTCAGGTTCACACAGTAAGTAACAATCCCTTAGTTTCCCTCTGCTTTGTGCTTGATCAAAAGAATGGGAAAATGTGTTTTAATTTCTTGACTGCATCTAGACCCTGACTAATAATGTATGCATTGTTTTGTTAAACACACACAAGCAGTGCATAATTATTAATTTTCTGCTACTGTGCAAAAGTGTCTGATTCCATGCCTTAAGTTACAACTACTGTACAAAAGTGAGATCAGAAGCAAGATGTTTCAAATTTATACCAAAGGAGTCAGTGATTATTGTCTGACTATACAAACCAAATGAATCAGTGACCATTGTCTGACTATACAATGTCTTAACAAAAAACTTAAAATCTCAAATTTACTAGCAATGGAGCTTGATGCATGTATTTTGTGGGGTTTGTTGATTCCTTCTTTGCTTGATTGTTGTTTATTGTCTTGGCTTCATGAGAAAATTATACAGTCAAATTAGATCTGATATTGGAACTGCCTCATTACTGCTTTAAATTCTTATTTATAGGTTCAGAAAGATGTAGTAAAGAAAACAATATTTACGTTATTTGCCAACTTATAATTATCTACTAGTTGTAACAAAATGTTAAGGAAAATGCTGTCAAGCAAGGCTGTCGGATTCTTCTTCGTCAACTTCTAATGATTTAATATTACTGTTTATTTACTTTGAGTTATTTTAAATGTCAATACCCATTCCACAAGCCAGCAAATTTGATGAGGCAAAAAATGAATTGAAAAACTTACAATTTGCTGAGGTTAAAGTGCAAAAAATAAATTGAATAACTTGCCATTTAGTCATGATGAATCAACTCCAGAATTTTTTTCTTGATGCTGAGATACATGTATGCATGTGCTTTTAAAAGATGTGCTTTTAAAAGTAAATGCGGGTTGAACCTCAGGGGCAGAAACAATCTGTTGACTGTGGGGGGCACCCACCAACCAATTTGACAGGGAATTGGGGTGCACATTCTAGACTGCAGGGGCAAAAGAGCGGGGTCCAGAAGGAACAAAACAAAAACACTGCACTTTGAATAAAAAAAATGGTGATTTTCTTCACTAAAATGGCTAATACATGTCGCCAATCTTTAGGCACTTGATTCATTTGGTAAGAGTACATGCTCATCAACAAATATTTGGACAAAAATGGTGAATTTATTTGACCATAATGCAAGAAAAGTAGAGTGGAAATCAGACGGAATGACCGAATCCATTCCAAAATCACGATTTTGAAAGCCTATAACTTGTCACCAACAACAAACTTGCGAAATTCAGTAAGAATAGTGTTTATATACATATGTAACTCGTGGAGATATATGTATAATCTTCTGCTCCTTTTAGATGGCTGTTATTTTTAATGAGGAAGGACTGAAAGACATTATTGTACCATGTGTGCTACAAACATTTGTGAACCACAATGCAGTTTTGTACAAGGTAAATAAAAACTTTTTTGTTATTTTCAATAAGTGTATAAAATGTTGTTGAATTCAATAATCTTTGCCTTCTCCAAAGTGTATTAAAGATTGGAAAAATAATTAATATAACTGCTTGGAAAAGTTTTACAATTTGCTAACAGAGAGAAGCTGAAGAATATGCAACTAACAGGAAGCAAGCATATCCTGCTATCAAGCAGTAAATCATCAGTGTGTAGTACAAGAGCATTCAGTGAGATTTGCAAGTCAAGATGTTAACTGGACTGATATTAGTGTCAATCCGGGAGGGGGGGTACTCTCTATATTGGGTTGGTAGGTATGAATGTTATATTTTTTAGGGGTTGAAATTGCCAGTCTGGTATTTTTTAGGGGTTGTTAAAAGAAATCCTGTGTCAAACTAACAGCCTGGTATTTTTGAGAGTTGAAAAACCCCAAGCTATTGGACTGCTTGCAGTCCCATGTTTTAGCAAACATGCATAATATTATAAGAAGTTAAGACAAAAGTCCTATTACTTGTGTGCCTTTATTTACTGCATACCATGTTCAGTGCAGCACGAGGGGAATTAGTGCTGACCCACTGGTTGTTTTTTTTGTTGTTGTTGTTGTCAGAAATACAAAAAAAATAAACAATAACACACAAATTACACAGTGAGCGAAGTAAGCCATTGCTAGTCATTTCATTTTTACGATAATTGATTGTTTGTACACAGTATACTGTAAAGATCACAGAATTCTTTCTTGCTTCAAGTACTTATCATCTAAATGTTGGTTTTAAACATTTTTAAGAGTTTTAAGGGGTGTTAAAGAAATTTCATGTTTTGATCCGTGTATAAGACGAGTGCAATTTTTAGATGTGAATTTTTGGTTTTAAAAAGTCAACTTATACATGGCAAAATATGGTATCATTTTATGTTGTTATAATTGTATCAGATTATATGTTTTAGTGTTACTTTTTAAAGACTGTGATAGTTTTTCCTCCAAGTACATAGTAATTATACACTTTCAGTTGGCATGGACACTGGTATGCTTATCTGTTTTCTAGCAAACACCACTTCAACAGTTCCATTTTGAGATATTTTTTTGCAGGTTTTTGTTGTGGGAAACAAGCATTATATTGTACAAAGACCCTCCATTAAGAATTTTTATGACAATGACAATCAAGAAACAATCTTCTTTAACACGATGGAAGTCTCAAAGCCTGATTCAACCTCAGATCTGGTCAAGGTAAACCTCTCAGGCAAATTCTTTTTCCCTTGTACAGTGGAACCCTGCCTTATAGCCACCTCGTTAATACAGCCATCTCATCTTGAATGGCCATAATTTTTCTTATAAAAATACCTTATTAATACGGTTACCTCATTACAGCCAACTTCTCTGGCCTGTAGGTGACCATATTAATGGGGTCCCACTGTACTGCTCTTGGATTTCTCATAAAAATCCTGATGTCATTTCTGTTTACCTTCTTTGGGAATCGATCACTGTACAAATATTAACACTTCTAAAGAGTATGTTGTACATGTTCATTGTAAATGTAGTTGATGTATTTCAGATTGGCACACAAGCTGTATATGCCCAGTAGCAGAGATTCAAACTCTCACATTTGTTGCTTCTCTTCTGCATTTTTAAAGAAAATTTAGATAAATTAAAGGTATTCAAATTGTAAAGTTCAACAAAGTGCTAGTCACCTGTTCCTGACTCATGAATGTCAATGCAACATAAACTAACATAGACACTAGCAGTGTTCCGAATTTTTTCTATAATTGTATATTAGGTTTCCATACAGCTTCACACTTTTTTAGATCAATAAAGACCATGTGATATGGGTTGAGAAGGGTTATCCAAACAGTTGTATGTATAAACAGGCCATATCGGAAAAATTAAGAGTTCTAGCCCAAAGAAAGTTTCCCACATTTTGAAGTTCAAAGGTTGGGATATCTGCAGTGGAGTAGTGTAGTGACCATAATTATTTTAAGAATTAATAGATAAAAGCCTCAGTGTTTGTTGTTTTGAGATAATTAGTAAGTTAAATTGTTTTGTTTTTAGCTGGATGAAAGTGATAGTAACTTGCAACTGACTCCCCCAGATTCAACAATTCTGTCAAAGATAGTGAAAAAGCTGCAAGATGAACTGGTGAGTTTCTCCTCTTTAATCCTCTCAGTTCCAACTCTGACGATTGCCATCCCAACTTGACCTCATTACATTTGCTTTCACTGCTTGGTTTCCCTTGTTACGGATTTTATTCCTGCCAATACTGGAGTGATTAATTTTAGAATTTGATTGCTGAAGACAATTATTAAATTGCTCACGGCATTGTTTGATCAAAGGAAAACTCTGTTTCAATTTGTTTCTTGATAAAGTTTCATTAGAGCCTTGTTATGTTCTTTCTGTTTGATTTTTTTAAGGAAAGAACAGAGCAGTGCAGAAGTAAGAGCAGAGTGGCACAAAGCTGCTGTTACCACTCTGTGCCCAGAGAGAATTCTTGGTCAGTTTGGGAGAATTTTGCTTTTGTTGAAATGTAGTTCATGAATTATTGTCAAAAATTGCATATCTTGGCTATGAAAATGGCCTTGCCATCTTTCTTTTAAACCTTTCAGTCCTAGCCCGTTTATCAATGTCTCACTTCTCCTTTAAAAACATAACACAAAAAAAGTTTGTCAATTCCTTATAAGAGTTGATCTGACAAAGCAAACTACTTAATAAGATGAAATAAGGTTCTCCCAAAACTTGTTCTATGTAAATTTTGTTATGTGTTCTAGTTTGGAGAGTTTTCCAATTCAGCTAGGGATAAGGTTGCTCCAAAAAAATAAGTATGACCAACTTATAACAGTCATTGTTTTATTTAGTGTATTGCTGATACAGGGTTTTCAAAATTTGCCGACACCCGATGCAAACCACAGGCTACTTTGATCATTTGCTCTGGGTACAAACAACATTTTGGTCACCAGACTACACCTCCAGGCATACTGTACAAAATTTCAAAATAAGCTCCAGCTACTTTTACTTTTCCTCCTGTTACTTTTTTACAAATTGAAAACCCTGCTGATAATAATGTACATTGTCAATGAATATGCATTAATTTTTTTATTAAACGACGACTATTCCTTTGACCCACAGGGCCTGTCTCTATTTGGAGTCGATGTATTTGTTGAAAATGGGACAAAAAATCATGTTGTGATTGACATTAACTATTTTCCTGGATATGATGGAGCACCATCTTTTTTCTCTGATCTTGCCGACTATATCCACAGCCTGGTTCATGCAGATGTTGCAGAGACAAACTGTACACATACAATTTTTGAGAATGGAAATTTAAGCACAGTTGCTGCAAGTTTAAAATGACACATGTGTTGGAATGTTTTTATTTAGTACCACAATAATCTTATTTAGAAACAAATATTGTTTACAAGAATGGACTCTTGCTTCTTTTTTAGTAGTTCAAGAACCAAGCTTACTTAAAGTGCATATGACTGAGTTTTTTGTTGTTAATCTTGTTCAGTTTTGTTCAATCATGTGCACAGAAAAGGAATTTCGATATAAGAAATAAATATCATGGTTTTAGGTGGTGTAAAAATGTAAAACTTACTGAACAAGAATTTCTTGGGATTTGGGACGAGTTTTTGGTTATGACATCACATGGTTTGCAAACAGTGTGACGAGGGGGGGGGGGCAGCCCTAAGAAAGGCTGTTTTGGGAGTTTCACACCAAAATCTCAGATATTACAAGAAAAAACTGAGATCAGGAGATCAAGACAATAATTCTGTGGGAGTTCCTCTTAAAAGTGAGGGAGCCAGCATGCATTTGGTAGGGTGAAGTTTTGGGAATTATAATTAAGTTTGGGAGCAGTGGAAAAATTTTTGGAATGCTGTGAAAAACTCTGGATGTTCACCAAATGAAACTGTTAGTGCTGAAACCTTTCTTAGGGCTGTCACCTCCTGTAATGTGCTCTCTTGAGAGTCATTTGGTAAACTTTTATCCAGATTGTGATTTTGCAACTTTGCTAATTTGGCTCTCTGGCTTTACAAAATTTTCCACTACTTTTAGATCACGAGTTACCGTCTTACTTTTTAGCAAACCAACTGATGTCACAAATGTTGTTAGTTAAGTAATCTTTTGGTGGTGTGATTGTTGGGGCAAATTTGAAGCTAAAATCATGCATGTTTAGAACAAGAAAAAAGGCTCTAAAACATGCTCGAGTTAAAAAATTTGAAAACTCTTTCTTTAACACTATAAAAACAGGACTAAAGCCAGAAGAAATTCTGTCATATAGACCTTAATAACAGGCTCTTGATTTGCTTTTGAAAAGAAAAGGGGAATGTTTGCATTTTCTTGAAAACCCATAGCAAAGTTTGCTTTGGTTGAGAAATTGATCATTTGGCTCTAACATAGTCAAAGTCGATATGTCAATGTCAATGTCTAACATAGTCAATTCGATATACAGTTGCAAAGTAATACATGTTCATGAAAGTTGTGATTCTCTTCCAAATCTCAAAAACCTTTGTACATCTTTGAGACATTTTTAGAAATTGTTGTTTTGTACCACGGTTATATGCAACGGCGTTGTAATTCGATCTTCGTGGTTGTGTGTGCAATTTAAGCAATTGTGAAAAAGAAGCCGGCAATTGAACCCCTGACCTCTGCAATACTGGTGCAGTGCTCTAACAAACTGAGCAATGAAGTCACATCTGTTTGGAGCAGGTCTGTTTTAGTGGGTGCATTAATACCATTGGAAATTGTACAATAATTATCAGGGTTCACACTCTTTCAACTTTGTGAAATTTAATGACTCCTTCCACGACTTTTCTCAATTTTCCATGACCTGGCAGTTATTTTTTCCCTCAATACATCAAAAGTATTTAATTTTTCCCATTTCCTAGCATAATGCAAGCTAAATAAGGTGATGTTTACTTTGAGACATAGTAGCATTACAAAGTTCAATTAAAATGATTTCACTCTTGCACAGTTTTACTGCATTGTGTCTCCACGAGTCTATCTCTGTGGTGAAATTGTTGATTATTCAGCAAAAAGGTGTGTAATTTTGTAAAAATACTTGATTGGTTATATTTTTTTACACATTGTTACCAATCTAAATTCTGCCAATTTTCCTTAACTTTTCATGACCCTAACCAAAATTCCATGGTTTTCCAGGCCTGGAAAATGAATTCTAAAATTTCATGACTTTTCAGGTTTTCTTTGACCTGTACAAACCCTGATTGTTACCACAATTGCTTAAATTGCATACACATAGGTAAAGATCATATTTCAATTCCATTACATTTCAAAAGTTGTTGAGTGCTACTATCTTCAGAGTCTTCAATTTGGTAGTTGTAAGCTCAAGGTTAGAAGTAATCCCCACCTTGATTCAAGGGCAAAATATGTGCCCCTAACATGCGATGGTTGAAGTAGCTCAGTATTTATCAACCGGACTTGTTACAAAGTTATAAACTAGATATCTTATCCTAGATAGGAAATAAAACAATTTAAAATTTCCCAATGCCTTGAGTGCCATTATAGACAGTTTTGGATAGATCAGTGTTAGGTCCACCATAACTTGTTTTGCCAGTAGGTAATAGTTATTGAACTCAAACTGCTCTAAATGTTTGGGAATTGTACGGTGAGCTCTTATTTAATTTATTTTACCCTAAAAATCTTGATTGGTATGGGTAGCCCTGATTTGAAGGAAAAAGCAGGAGTTCGCAATTGCAGGTCAGCCCTTAAAAACGCTGGTGGTAAGCAATTAAACAAAGGGAAGCAAATATTGCTTTGATAAAACAAGGACTTTGAATTATTTCTTTCATTTCAGAAAATGAAACTACTGGGCAGACAATGATTCCTCCAAATCATTCTGTTGGACTTGGCTTTTTAATTCTTTTTTAAAACATTAAGCATTGACACGGACGACCAGGGGAGCATGCATCTCCAGGAATTTTTGAAAATTAGACCTTCTGGAATGGCTGGAAATGCTTTTGATTTGTCCAACACTGTAAATTAAAAAGAAATTTTAATTTTGTCTCTATTTTGTCTCATTAAAAATATAAATGAATATAATTTAAATTAATTTTTAATATGTACATGAATGTATCAAAAGAAATTATTATATAAGGTATTACTATGAAGTTTGCTCCAACACACTGCCCACTGAGTCTGTAGGTTCACTGTTACTTCCTTGTGACTCTGCAGACACAAAGTCTTCTGAATATGCAAGGCTTTCTTCTCTAGAACAGACATTTGAATTTTCTTCATCTGATACACTGTGTTGTTTGTCTAACTCCTGATGAGATGAAGGATCTGCACTTGACTTTATGATATCTGAACTTGATCCAGAGATATCCACTTTAGCTCTATTGAGCTCCAAAACATGTAAAGGATTTTCTTTTTTTCTTGATTTTACTGTCTTAATGGGAGAGTGTCTTGATTGAGGTAGAGGCTCTGGATATTTAATGCTTGGATGGTTTGATGAGCTAGAGTTCTCACTGGTGCTTTGACAGGCTTTGCGTTCATTGTTATATTTCCCACTTCCTGCACTAGAATGTGATGAGAGAACTGGAGACTCAACAGAACGAAGCAAGGAGGAACTGTAAGACTCTAACCTTTTACCCTCTTCTGAATCCCAGGGGTGGTTGTCGTCAAAACTGCTCTTGTTTGTTGTTTGACCATCAAGAGGATAACATGGTAAAGGCTTAGGGGATGGGATGCCTGTGTAACCATAGGCAATCATGGTTGCTGGCTGACCATTATCATCTTCAATGTCACTTAGATCTTTGTTTGAAACTGATCTTTCCTCAGAATTGACTGAAAAATAGTAATCATGAATTAAAGTAGACAGTGAATATACTAGCTACCAAATGTAAAATAATTACACTTACAGTCAGTCAATGATTGTCGAATTCTGAAGAGTAGATTAAAGTATCCCAACAAGCATGTAATAAATTTGTGAAGTGAGCATTGCAGGAAAATAGGTTGGCATGGCTGTGCGGGGTGGTTAATAAATGAAAGCAAAGGGCTAGCTTGGCTGGAATCGAGCAACAATTATAAAAAATTTTTGACTACCACTAACATAAATATGTTGAAGGACTTGGGTGAATTATGTTTTTAACATGGTTCTTTAAAAGGGGCAATGGAAACAAAACTCACTATCCATGGTGGGAAGATAGACATCTAAGCTGCTATGACTCTTGTAACTTCTGTTACTTTCAACTGGTGAAAAGCTTCTCGCTGGAGCTTTTGCTAGGTCTTTGGCATTCCTATATTCGACATTGCCATTTGATGTAATCACTGGCTGGGATTCCCTGTCCACATCAGAAAATGGCACCTTGGAAGGTGCAGACATTTGATGCCGAGTTTCTCCAAGGTTAACATTGTCTAGAAAACAAAACGACATGATGGTATAATTACTGTGTCATGACTATAACTACAAAATTTTAAAGTAAGATATTGAAAATAACTAAACTCATTATTTATAAAACTTTTTTGCAGACAAATCTTGTATTCATTATAATAAGTACCCCAGGCTTCTAGTCCTTGTACAACAACTACATTACATGACAAGACTAGAAGGCTGGGCAACAGTTGAATAAGACAGGCTAAGAATCAGGCCCTGGCTGGGGCCCAACTCAACTATCTTTTTGACAGCTGGGCTCAAGCGAGGTTCAAGTTTTATACAAAAAAAAAACCCTACTTTTTTGGCATGCCCCCCAAAAATTCCTAAATCATTTAAGTCAAAATTACTTATGCTACTTAAGCACTGCTCCAGATTATGATAAGAAAAAATTCTGGCCAAATTTGGCAACCCATAACGATCCTGGCATAATTCACAGACCCAAAAAAAGCCCTACAAGCCAAAATTTCAGACCCAAGAAAATCGTGAAGGCCCCCTGTCATAAATAGTCAGTTTGGCCCCTGGGGAATAAGGACTTAGATAATAAATAATTTGCTTTCTGACTTTCAATACAGACTTTGCTCTTTTGCAGAACATTTGAATAAATAAAATTAGTGGATATTTACTCATTTCATGATGCACATTAAAACTAGCAATAGCAATAAAATGCAACTATGAAAACTTACTTTCCAGGCACAAAAAGCTAGAAAATTACTAAATCAGCAAGATCATGGGTGGCCCCCCAACAATTTCTGGCTAACAACAGTAACTTTTGAATTAGAATCTCAGATTTTATAATGAACTACAGGGCTTTCTAAACAAGCCTGCGGCCGCCAGAGTTCTGCCAGCTACTTTGAGTTTCACTGCCATCTACTTCTTGCACGATATATAACAAATACATGTCAGCAAACGGACTCCAAATCTTACCCAAAAAAGGCTTGTTCACACTTGATTTAAAACTGTGGTTCTCTCTGCAGTAATATATTAGGTATTTTGTTTTCAGCCACATTAATTTCAATACCTTAGTTTCAAAGACTAGACAATGTCTTTTGTTGTTCATGTTCAAGTTCTCTCCTGTTTTGCTGTTTCTTTTCGCCATTTTAAATTCTGCATATTTAAGTTATAGTGCTAAAAGTCTTCAAGTAAAATTGCATTTTTCTGTTCCAAAACAAAATGTGCCAGACTGTGTTTTAGAGGCTCCAAATTAAAAAATGGCCCATGGCTGCTCATTTTGCAGGGCCTATGGCAGTTACTTTTTTCCAGCAGCAAACTACTTCAAAACATTCTGAAAGCCCTGGAACTGTTATAATTTTTGCACTGTACCCCCCCCCCCAAAAAAAAATTTTTTGTTTCTACCATCCATGAAAGTATACCATTTATTAACCAAGTGCAAAGTTATAACAGGAAGGCTTTGATGGAGGTACTGACTGAGTAATAGCAAGGTCAATAAATCAAGGCCAATGTCTCCTTATTAATAGCAACAGATGATGGCTTTGACAAATCTTATTCTTGCTCTTGTTTTAGACACCATTTAGCAATAATCTTTGTCATGCTTGGTTATAGTGTATAATTCTTATGTTCTTATAACAAATGACCTAGCAAGTCAGTGATTTGCATCATTGCCTAGCTTTGTTATACTTGGTCTTACAAACCTTCAGTTTGCATTTCTCTCAAAGTAAATTGTTTTACAACTTCTTCATTTTCTGGCACGTCTAAAGCTTTAAAACTGGCCCCCTGCTTTGAGCCTATTTTGTAAGTTCCACCCATAGTTATATTGGCTGAAACTGTTTTTTTCTCTTGTGTTCTTGGACCACCAACATCATCTGCCCAGGCAACACAAAGCCTCCTCGGTTTCTGTCTTGCCTGCTGATTCATCTCCAATCGCATGAGTTGTGTCTTTGTCATTTTATATGTAAGGTTAGTTCTGCGGAACCTTGGTCTCTCTTTGGGAGGTCCTATTACAGCTGATGGACCTCTGTTAACAAATGAATGGTTTCTTCTTGCATTTGAGTACTTCATATTCAATGGTTTATCCTTAACCACATTAACACTTTTCCTTTGTTCCCTCAATTCATTCTTAACAGTTTCTTTTGGCAATTTAACTTCTGTTGACTTAGGGGGATTCTTGACATTTCCAACAGAAGATAATTCTTTTAGTAAGGCACTAAATAATGGAAATTGTTTATCTGTAACCTCAAAGTTCAGGTCATTATGTCCAGCAGCTCTTTCATCACTCTTGTGCATAGTTTGTAGTGTCTGGGTGTCTGTTTGAACTGCAACTGAATTGCACATGGCCATACTGTTTTCCTGAAGAACACCTTGGTCGTAGTATTCAAAACCATCATCACAACTCTTTACATTTGATGGTTCTTTGACACTTGATGATGAAACTAGTGAAATTGATTGTTCTCTTTTTTTCTCATATTTTGAATTTCCTTGTTCCCATGCATTCTTTTGCTTTGAATCAGAAAGAAAATTATAGTATAGAGGTGGCGGACAAACAGTATTTGTTACAATAAAATCATTTTCCATCACTGCTTTGTTTGGTCTTCTCTTTTCTCTTCTACTTTCATCAGTTTGTACATAAATATCTTGTTTCTCAGCTGAAGTTGTACATGTAACATTCTTACTTGACTCTGTTGGATGTTGTGCGACATCTTTTGTTTCCTTGACTTTGTGTGAGCTATCTATATCTGTCAAACCAGTAGCCTGCCGCGACAACTGTGCTTCATTTTCACTTTCTTCATCACTACCTCTCTTTGTCAACGACCTGCGAGGAATGTGTGGCAGCAAAGCAGCCCCCAAGCTCATAAGTTTATATCCAAGTCTTATCTTTGCGATCACAGATCCCATCAAATTGTAAACAGAAAATGTGTTTTCTTCTCTATAAAATGCCGGTACACCAATACCAGTTCGAGATATCTCTCTTTGAATTTTGTTGATGGAGTTCCTTAAGGAAACAGTCGTACTACCAACCAATTTTGGTTTCTTGGGCCAAAGATCAACCAACATAACGTACAAAGGCACCGTTTGAAGACGACTATGGAAGTCGTGGAAGCCTACTTTCAACAAACAAGACTTTCCTTTCTGCACTTGGAAGTTGCCATGTCGGTCTTTGAGCTCACTCAATATTGTACGGGCTGTTACTGCTTCCAGTTCAACTTTCTGGCGTATTTTTTCAGCCAAACTTGGTGATACATGATGGATAATAATGGTCGGAAAGTCGAGAAGCCGAAAGCTAACCGCTGGCAAATCACAGCAAACACGAAGTTCTTCGACCGTCTCAATATGAACTTCAAAGGAAAATAAAGATTCAGTGCCTTCATTATCCATTGTACATAATTGATTTAAAGAACTGTCGAAAATGAGCTTTCAAAATGGCGCTGTCACAGCGATTTCGGTACCCAGCGATTTGCGTACCCCTGGGTACAAGTATCGCTAGCGATTTGCGTACCCCCCTC
>JAOBRD020817803.1:0-13352 GCA_027575215.2 Hydrozoanthus sils
ATACAACTGGGACTAAAAGGGTTAACCACTCTAGATGGGAGAATTTACCAATACAACTGGGACTGAAAGGGTTAACTGACACAAGGTGTACAGCAGTAAAACTTTAAAAGTGAGGTGGTACATTTGTTTGGTTGCAATGGCCAAGTCCTATTCCCCCCCCCCCATCCACTACCCCACCAAACTGGCTGATACGTTATGAGAAAACCTTGTTCCTCCAAGGGGGGAAAATCGCGAAAATCTTTGACCAAGGTTTTGTGTGCTTTTCATAAACAAGTTACAAGAATGGAGTAATTACCCCAGGAGCATCCGGAGTATAAAGTACAAACAGTCTATTTTGATTTCAAGAATTGAATGCGAAAAATTTGCTTCAGTTATGATTAAAATTAACGAAATTCCTGTAAGCGCCATCATAAAGGCCATACATTCAACAGTTAAATTTTTAAAAAAAAATGACTAAAAACAGTTTTGTCCAAACATAACTTGTTTAAAAAATATTGGTATCTCATATCTGTGATAACTCGTCCAAACAAACTCTTAAGCCTTCTTCAAAGTAGCGACGCATCCGCTATCGCAATCGTAATTGCCTTGAAGCAAGACAAACACAATTGCGCACTTGCTTGAATCTTGAGAAATAAGATGGCAGACGAAACACTGACAGCTCCCGCCATTTTGTTATCCTTGTTCTGATGGAGCAAACTTCATGCCTTGCGCTTGCGTTATTTGCGCTTACGTTTTATCGCTTCACACTAGAATTTTCTTCTGTTGTGATTGCGCTTGCGCTTACGCTTATTCACTAGTGCGAAGCAGTCTTAAAGTTGCTAGATAATCCACTTCTTTGTATGGTTGATTGAGATGTCTCATGGCTCTGATGTACTGTAGGCTTAGTTTTCAGTTACCACTGCTAGTTATCGGCAAATCTCAAGCCCCGCATAACTTTGCGCATCTTTTCCCTAGAAGAATAAAGAGGTAAAAAAGTAGTTTAAAAAAATCTAAGCCCTTTCTCGAGCCTACTGGCCCATCAGGCCGGCGCTCATCTCCAGTTTCCGTAGTGCTAAACGGATGAGAGTCTTTCACTCCCCCTGGACAGGACACTAATCTATCGCAAGTAAGCCCCCAGCAGAAGCTGGTACTCATTTATACAGCTGAGTCGACTGGAATAAGTCGGGTAGAGTGTTTTTCTCATGGATACTACACAGTGGTCCGACCGGGCTCGAACTCACGACCCTAGGATTACAATCCATCTCCATTTCAAAACACCCCAAATCTCCTTTTTGATGAAAATGCTGCAGCGTTCGAGGAAGCTTACCGTAAGCTTTATCGAACACGGTGTTTTTTTGTAGACGAAACCACTGCGTAACTGAGGTTTCTCCAAATGGGCAAAGAAACGATGGTTACTAAACAGTTCGCTTTTTTAACCGCTGTCGAAACTATATTCCAGACGCTGGATATCGGTAATTCCGCAGATTAAATTAACCTGTACAGCTGAACCCCGATAACTCGAACCCTGTATGACTTGAATTCTCCGCTAACTCGAAACAAAACTGATTCTCCCCTTGGATTTGCCTCAAACATTGTATGTTGTTCCAGCCCCTATAACTCGAAACCCCGATAACTCGAAGTTCAACTTCCTTTGGCAATTCGAGTTACGGGGATCATCTGCACATCTGCACTAAAGATTACCTTGTCTTGGTGAGTTTATCTTCAACTGGTTCCCATGGGTGGCTTTCGTCATCATACTCCAGCAGCCCTGGGCCAAAAAGAGGAAGCAGAACGATGTTAGACCACAGCATCAGGATGTATCCGTGCAATGGAAGGGAAAGAGGTAGCCGTGGAATGGAGAAGTGGTATTACTGATATGGATAGGAATAAGGGTAGTTTTGGAGGAAGAAGGGATAGGAGAAGGGGCACGACCAATGTTTATCCAGATTAGCAGGGTGTTTTTTGGAAAGGAAAAGGGTAGATATGGAGGGTGGAGTAAACGGGGATATGGCATGACTGTTATTTGACTCCAGGAACAGGGTGTGTCTTTATGGAAAGGAATAGGGAGAGATAAGGAGGGTGGACAGAAAGGAAAAATGACATGACTGACATTTGACTACATCAACAGGGTTTGTCCGTATGAAAAGGTTGGAGCTTCATTATTATTGGATAAGAAAAGAGAAGTAAAGAAGAAAGGGGTGGATCGCATGCTACTACATAAACTTGTTTCTTTTTACATTAGGACTTACGCTTTGCTAGTTTCTCTTCGCTTATCCAATCACCGTCTTCATAATTCCTTATTCGTAAATTCTAGACACAAAAAAAAATAGAGATACCTAAAAACATTTCTCAATTTGTTTGTGTTTTTCCGATTATTCATAGAATATTTGGAGTAAAGACCTGCAACACGGTAAATCCTTTCGGTCATAAGATGATCAGTTAGTGAATTCCCTCAACTTGCATTCGCAAATTGGGAGAAATTCGCAATTTGTCTAAAAACATTGAGCTAAATAGAGTTTGCGTTCTAAAAACCAGACAACTTGGTTTATATTGCACATGTTAGGAGGGTTAAGATGTTGAATGATTCCGAAGGTGTGCAAAATTAAAGAGCTTTAATTTCGCTACAAATGATTATCCTATATGCTACAAGACTTTGGCGTAAAGATAAAAGGAGCATATTTCGAGTCGCGTAACTATATGAGAAACTTACAAAACTTTCCAGTCTGCTGCTCTCCAGACGGGTTATTATGCGCATGCGGTCTACGTCGTACTGCAGACGGGCGATCTTCCTAGCGTCCTCGTACGTGGTGCTGAGCTGAGCGATCAGAATGTTAAGTAGAATGACGACAACCATTGCCATGTACACTAGCACCAGGATTGTGGTCAGCCACCTGTACAGGGAGAGAACGAGTGGAGAGTGAGACAGACAGGCACACAGAGAAAGCAAATGACGATAACCATTGCAACGTGCAATTACACTAGGGTTAATGTCGGCCATCTGCAGAACGAGTCGAAGGTGAGACTTAAAGACAGAAAAAAATACAGACAGCAAAACTGACACAGACAGACAGACAGACAGACATACGGACGGACGGACAGAAAGGCTGAGAGGTAGATAGACAGGGTTCGTACACCTTTAGAATTTCCAAAATCCAGGGTTTTCCAGGGCTGTTTTTTCGTTTTTCAAGGGCTTTTCTAGGGTTCTTTAAACCCGGAATGAAACTGATAACGTTCCGAATCACTTGTTCAAACAATGTTTTAGTAGTTAATTCGTACTTATTGAACTTGCTGTAATACCGACATGCAAAAATTAAGTCTAAAATATTAACTTTTACTTGAAACGAGAAAAAATGCGTCGTTTACCGAATGCAAGTTTTTAATAAAGTTCTATGAAACTTTCCAGGGCTTAAGAAAAAAATTTAAGGGATTTTCCAGGGATTTCCAGGGCTTCAAAAATTTTCCAGGGTTTTCCAGGATTTCCAGGGCCCGTATGAACCCTGGATAGAGAATGACAAAAACAGTTTCAATGTACACAAATACCAGGACTGTAATCAGCCACCTGTACAGTAAGAGAACGAGAGTAGGGTGCGACAGACAGCTTGAAAGAAAGACACCCAGACAGACGGACGGAATGACAGGCAAACAAACAGGTAAAAGAAATTGACGAAAACAGTTTTAATGTATACATCGACATCAGGACTGAGGTCAGCCACTTTCACAATGAGAGAACGAGTGGAGGACAAGACAGACAAAATAAGGACAGATAGACACTGACACAGACAAGACTGACAGACGGACGCAAACGGACAGGAACGCAACCAGACAGGGAATGATGGCAACAGCCGTGTACAACAGAAACCAGGGTTTAGTAAGCATGCGCAATCGAACCTGTATTTCTCATAACTGTCATTGAATGGTTGTTGCTCCACCAAAGCTCGGATACCGGCCAGCAAAATCAACTCAAAACTACTGAAAAAATTAATCAGTCAAAATTGATCCATTACTTACAACCTTTTAAGGTACATCTAGAAAATTACAAAGATACAAGTCAGTTATGGTAGGACTTGAGTAGATCGCTAAAGACGAAATAATGAAACAAAACTAAAAACAAAAATTCTTACATAACCGTTAAGACGTCAGAACCGAGTTTTATATCAGTTTTTTTAAAATTAGCTTTTCCTAAGAAGTTATTTTTTTCGAAAAAAGGAATTTCCTCGGAGGAATTCCTTTGCTTACTGTTAACAGGCCCGTAGGGAGGGGATGGGAGGGGGGTCACACTCTCCCTCCCCCCACAGGCAATGAAAGTCCACTTTTTTTGATCAACTATTTGAAAAAGTGACATTATCCTCTAGGTTTTCTAAACTGATTTTGAAGTTCAATAGTTTGAACAATTTCCAGGTTTTTAAGATTGTTTTTGTCTTCCTGTCTTCGTTTCAGTCTCAGACAACCTAGTTTTCGAATTTTCCAGGGTACATGCCCCTGGACCCGCTCGCTTGGTCCTTCTCCTCATTCGATCGCACCCTCCCGCAAAAAATCCAGGCTACAGGCCTGTGTTATAGTAACTATCATCGAACGTTATCCGGTCTTACAAGGTGAAACATACCTGAAAAGTTCCAGAGAATCTGTAGCTTTAAGTGATAGGAAAAGCGCTCCACAAAACGCAATGAACACCACAGCAAACACCACCAGAAACCGTGTCAGGTCTCGATAAATAATCTTCGCAAGGGTTTTTGTGTACAAACCAGTTGTTCTGTTTTGATATAGACAAATAAGGAAAAGATAGTAACAAAAAACAAAAACATTAACAATAACAACAGTCACCATAAACTAAACTAATAGAATGAATAAAGAAATACAAAGTCAAAAAATAATACTAATACTAACAATAATAAAAACGCAATATAATGAGTTAATTAATACTGACAATAATAAAACATAATATAATGAGTTAACTAATGATAACAATAATACCAGCATAACATAATGAGTCAACCAGTGTTAACAATAATAATAACAGTGATATAACGAGTTGACAAAAGCCAACAATAACAACAGACGCTCTACCCACTGAGGTACAGGAACTCACATATTTGCCGTTAGGGACTCAGAATTTTTTTTCTTCTGAGAAAAAGAAGCTCGGGACAACACGAACAATTCGTGGAACAATATCTTAGAACTAAGTTTTGTTTTTTTCTTTCGTTCAAACGAACCCCAGTCAGTTTTAATGCGTGCGGAAAATCAAAAGGACAGAAATATGTAACAAAAGAAAAACAAACCTTGTAACACTGGAAAACTTGAATAACCGCATAAAGTTAAAGAGGAAGCCCAGAGAGGCTAACACCCATTGTTCCTTTACATCAAACACACGTAATGGAACCACAAACAGCATCAACAGTAAACCCAGCCAGTCCAGCACGTTAAACAGCAGATTATGGTAGTCCTTGTAGTACAATGATCCTTCCCTAATAAGGAAACACGATATATAAGCATTTTCAAATTACTCTCACGAATTATGAAAAAGCTTTTACTGTGATTTCATTTTCACCAAGGCATTAGTCACTGTTGTCATTATAAACGGCTTTTTTATAATTTTGCTACATCTTCATCATAAAAAAATAAACATTATTCTTAGTTATTTTTAGTAGTGTTTTTTATTACTAAAATTTTAACCTCGAACATTGCGTTTCTAGCGTTCTAATTGGTTCCTTCAGTCCCGGTTGGCAGTTATACACCAAATGGCTAGATTTATACGGAAAAAGTTGCAAGCAAATTGGACAAATTGTATAATTTTCAAGTATCAAAAGTTTCAGAAAGCTAGTTAAATTTAACAAAACAAATATTCCACTCAGACTTGTTGGATATGAGATAATTTATGTCACCTCATATCCAATGCACACTCCTAAAATAATTGTTATTTATCAAAGTCTGTTTTTGTATTACAGTTGGCATTATCATTGTTACTTTCATTTTATTATCATGACTCTTTTTCATTACCCCTAATACTACGGACGCGTTGCTTTATTGGTTCTACAACGATTAACAATTTAAGAATGAAACGGGTAAAAACTCACATTCAAGAACCTAAAAATTAAAATGCCTGTGGAATGAAAAAATAATTCCTCAGTGGATAGACTTTGCTAACTGGGTCATGGCGGTGAAAAACTTCGCCAAATTATTTATGGTTCTCGAGATATTAATATTTAATGTTTTCAACTGATGACATCACTAGTGGGGGCGGGGAGCCGGCAAAATGCATTTTTAAAAACTGCTGCCATTCTATAATCTTAGCCTAAAATCCCAATAAATTCAATTCCTATATAAGAACTTAATTTCAAATTGGAAAAAATTAGGTTCATACACGCGGGTTTTTTGTGTACTACTACATGTTTCATTTCCTTTCTGAGTTCGTGCCTAAAGGATGTCGAAATTAAAAGAGGTATTTAGTCACTAGCTGAATGTTCAGTCGATACTACAGACTAGTTATATACTTTTGTATCTGATCAAATTCCATCAGGATATAAAAAACGATGAAAAGGACAGAAATCACTTCACACAGGGCCCTCAGGCGGTCTCCATGGCTGGTGTACTTGTTGGGATCCTTTCGAGTAGCACCGTAAATCAGGGCATAGGACAATGTGAACAGAAAAACCACGTAACATAGAGCTTGGAGACTGTTGAAACGAATAACAAATATAATAGATCATCATCGCCATCATTATCATCATCAACATCATTGTCTTCATCATCATCATCAAAATTATTATCATCACCATCATCATCATCGTCGTCGTCATCACCATCATCATCATCGTTATCATCATCAATATCATCATTACTATCATTATCAACCACATCATCATCATCATCATTAATATCTTCATTACTATCACCATCATCATAATTATCATCATTATCACCATCATCATTGTTATCATCATTAATATCATCATTACTATCACCATCATCCTAATCATTATCATTATCATCTTCATATCATCATTACTATCATCATTACTATCACCATCATCATAATCATCATTATCATTATCACCTTCATCATCGTTATCATCATTAATATCATCATTACTATCACCATCATCATAATCATCATTATCATTCGTTATCATCATTAATATCATCATTACTATCACCATCATCATAATTATCATCATTATCACCATCATCATTGTTATCATCATTAATATCATCATTACTATCACCATCATCCTAATCATTATCATTATCATCTTCATATCATCATTACTATCATCATTACTATCACCATCATCATAATCATCATTATCATTATCACCTTCATCATCGTTATCATCATTAATATCATCATTACTATCACCATCATCATAATCATCAATATAACTGTCATCATCATTGTCATTACCACAACCATCATCAATATTGATGACTCATTGCGGATGCTATACGTATACAATAGCGCAGTGATAGGATAAAACGTTTTCAACTAAAAATCCTTTGCAATTTATTACCAATTTGTTACGTAAATCAATTTAAGAATAGAAATAAATTACATATTATACAGAAACAGCAAGAAAATACTCAGAAGAACTAAAAAGCCCAACAGGGCTGCATAACTGTACAACAGACCTGTAGGTGTTGTATGGTGTGACAACAAAGCAACAATAAAACAAAAGCATACACAAGCAACAGTATTAATAGTAACAATAATATTATTAAAATTAAAACTAATGATATTAATACAGGGATTTCAATAGAAGCCAGCAACCGGCGAATTTCTTAAATCATCGCCGCCTACTTTCTATAACTGACAATAAACATTTTTTTAAGTTCCTTGAATTTCTTACTGACCCCCTAGGGATACACCCACCTACTTTAGTGATATGGTCTGCTGCCTACTTCAAAACATATTGAAACCCCTGTTAATAATTATAATATATGAAATAGATAAAGTATAAAAAAAACAAAAAAAATTATGTCAAATTTAAAGTCTTTTTTGTGATACAGAGACTTATTGCCCGGATATAGTCGACACTTAAGAACTCTATGAATACTTAAGTCTCCAAAAGTCACTGCCATTCATGTAACAAAGTTTGTTTACATCCCTTGTAAGTCGTTCGGAGTGAACAAGTAACGAAACTTGTAAAAAGTACTAGTAAAATATAACGCCATGTATTTAAATGTGTGTAACGTATAGGCAGGCTACAAACTCACCTAAACAAAAAGTGTGCATAGTTGGACCATTTTCTTGAGACTAGCATTCGCACCACCGGATGCTGAATGGCTCCCTGGAAAAGTACATAAACTACAAGGTATCATACTAGTTAGCCATTTTAAGAAATTTTTAACAACAAAACTATCCGAGGTAAGGGTTTATCAGAGAAACAATTGAAAAGATGAAGTGTTCACTAAACACTAAAAACAATATCAATTACCAAAAAACCTACTCATAAATCTATAGACTAAGCCGCAAAATGAAATCAACAACCTCTGTAGCTCAGTGGTTAGAGCACTGGTCTTGAAGTTTTTTCATCTTTTTTTTCTACCGAAGATTATAGTGTAAAAGTGTTCAATAAATATCTCGTTAAAGTTACCTCAAAACAAGCTACATGTCAGTGAGAATCTAATTTTTGTCACTGATTAAACTGTTTCGTATTACCTTGTTATCACTTTCTGCAATGTAGTGAAGAGCTGACTTGGAGGACTGTTTGAACTGAGGATTCTTAGCTCCGTTGATCTTAGGAGGATGTCCTTGTTCATCGGCATCCAGTACGTGGTACAGGAAGTGGTAATTGAGAGGATCATCCGGGACACTGCTCCACGCACGCTCAATGTCTTCTTTCTCTGTTTGGAGGTCATAACTCTCTTTCTTCTCAGGAAGGTACGGCCAGTCGGGATTGATGAAGCAGTCTAACACTGCCACAACTGTTTTCTGAATAAAGAGTCACAAAGCTTGCTTCGGATAATAGAGTAACCCAATGGCATTACTTTTCATTCTATAGGCGGATTTCAGTATGACGGCATTGATTACATTTGCCCCATTAACATATACAGTATCAAACTTCAACAATGAAAAAAAATGAGTCCAAAATTCAAAAGAGTATCGCAAAGTGAATAACCATTGAAAGTTTTAGCTCGATACATAGAATACTTTGAGAGAAACGAGGTTTCCAAAAATTTTAAATTACAAAGATTGTATGGTTGGGTGGCAAGAATTGCAATTGCCTGAACTCCATACAGTAACTCTGGAATTTGGAACTTCTTCGAAAGTATCTAATGTATATCAAGCTTAATCCTTGACTGATTACTAAATGCGCTACACTCTATCAAATTTTCGACTTGCTTGCGAGAGCTGGATTAATGCTTTTTATAGGTAATCGAATGAGGCCGAGTCAAATTTCGAGAAATAATTACACGTCTTTTGGCCTAATTCGAATTAGAATTCAGCCAAAAGACAAGTGATTTTATTCGAAACTTGACGAGGACTTATTCGATTACCTTTTAATAATCTAGCAGACAAATTATTACTTTTCTTTTTTCAGTTTTTCAAGACTTAACGCGTGCGAAAATTTGTTTTGTAAACAAGCCATCTTGATCTTTGCTCGCGTGATGAACTAGTTGCATTGATAATTTGTAATTGCCCATGTGGAATTTCAAACGGAGGGCAATTCCGCCAATAATTTGTCTGCTATGCTGTTACAAATGTAATTGCACTGTTTTGATTTGTAATCGCACTGTTTGGGATTAACAAAGAGGCTCTCGTCCAATCTGATACACGTCTAGGGTAAACGCATTTTTATAAGGAACGAGGCTCGTAAAAATTTACTATGTATACATGTATAGCCTATTTTTATTTTCTCAAGTGCAAACGTTCCTGAAACATAACGTTATAAAAACCAGATAAGAATTATGCATGATTTTCCGCCATAATTTAATCTTCCTCAGCCTTGGCACTCAGATTTCTTGAAATTCAAAAAATTCACTATAGACCCTTTTCAAAAATGGCGGCAATTTTAATATTCGAATTAGCCTGGCTAACCTCGTTGTCGAGATAAACTGTCAAAATAATGTTACCCAAAGCGAGGCTAGTAGGGATAATTTGAATGCACACAAAAGAATATCAAAACTACCATCAGATTTGGAAAACCTAGGTCTATTCACTTACGAAATACTCTTGGTAGTATTTTAGATTAACCTACCTTCATACGCGGATGAGTGATATAGTCCTTTAAACTAAAATGTGCATTCTCTTGGTCTTGGGAGAGAAACAGGTTCTGAACCCTGTTGAACAGATTTGTCAGCTGTAATGGTGAACATGTTTTACATAAACAAAGTCACTTAGATTTACAAAACCACTTACTCTGTCATATGTGAACCCTCAGAACTGTTGGTGCTCAATGCCTCAATTTGATATTATCAGGGGTTACTAATCCTCAACTTTGGTGCGGCCCTTACTAGAGGTGTGGCGTTTATTTGGGGTGCAGCACTTATTCGAGGTGAGGCGCTTATTCGGGATGCAGCGCTTGTTTGAGGTGAGGTGCTTATTCGGGGTGAGGCGCTTATCTGGGATGCGGCACTTTTTCGAGGTGCAGCACTTATTTCAGGGTGCAGCGCTTATTCAAGGTGCGGGGCTTAGTCGGGGTGCAGGGCTTATTCAGGGTATGGCACTTATTCGGGATGCAGCTCTTGTTCGAGGTGAGGCGCTTATTCAGGGTGAGGCGCTTATTCGGGGTGCGGCACTTTTTCGAGGTGAGGCACTTATTTGAAGTGAGGTGCTTATTCAGGGTGCAGCGCTTGTTCGAGGTAAGGCATTTATTTTGGGTTGCAGCGCTCATTCGGGATGCAGCGCTTGTTTGAGGTGAGGCGCTTACTTGGGGTGAGGCGCTTATTTGGGTGCGGCACTTTTTCAAGGTGTGACGGTTATTCGGGGTGTGGCGCTTATTCGAGGTGCGACTCTTATTTGGGGTGAGGCGCTTATTCGAGGTGCTGCACTTATTTGAGGTGCAGCGCTTATTCGGGGTGAGGCACTTATTTGGGATGTGGCACTTATTCGAGGTGCGACTCTTATTTGAGGTGAGGCGCTTATTCGAGGTGCTGCACTTATTTGAGGTGCAGCACTTATTCGGGGTGAGGCACTTATTTGGGATGTGGCACTTATTCGAGGTGCGACGCTTATTCGGGGTGCAACGCTTATTCGGGGTGCAGCGCTTATTAGAGTTGAGGCGCTTATTGGAGGTGAGGCACTTATTGGAGGTGAGGCGCTTATTCAAGGTGAGGCGCTTATTCAAGGTGCAGCGCTTATTCGAGGTGCAGCGCTTATTCAAGGTGAGGTGCTTATTGAAGGTGAGGCGCTTATTCGAGGTGCGGCGCTTATTGGAGGTGAGGCGCTTATTCGAGGTGCAGCGCTTATTCAAGGTGCAGCGCTTATTGAAGGTGAGGCGCTTATTCGAGGTGCGGCGCTTATTGGAGGTGAGGCGCTTATTCGAGGTGCAGCGCTTATTGGAGGTGAGGCGCTTATTCAAGGTGCGGCACTTATTCGGGGTGCAGCGCTTATTCAAGGTGCAGCGCTTATTGGAGGTGAGGCGCTTATTCAAGGTGCAGCGCTTATTCGAGGTGCAGCGCTTATTGGAGGTGAGGCGCTTATTCGAGGTGCGACGCTTATTGGAGGTGAGGCACTTATTCAAGGTGCGGCACTTATTCGGGGTGCAGCGCTTATTCAAGGTGCAGCGCTTATTGGAGGTGAGGCACTTATTCAAGGTGCAGCGCTTATTCGAGGTGCAGCGCTTATTGGAGGTGAGGCACTTATTCGGGGTGCAGCATTTAATTAAAACAAGAGTATCACAAAGTACAGAGATGCCAGCATTTTGCAGGGACCTGCACATTTTTTTTTTGATCTCCCACTCTCCCGCATTTTACAGAAATCTCCTGCATTCTTAAAGAATATTTAGATTTAAATAAAAAGTATGCAACAACAACAATATGCTGTTTGTTTGTTCCTGACTAATGCAGAACAATGTGACATAAACTAACATGAGCAGAGTTCTGATTTTTACTATTGTGTATTAGGCTTCCATATGTGATATGTATAAATAGTGGTATGTATATATAGGCCGCATAAGAGATATGATGCAAGGCAATATCATTCATACTGAACAGTTCACAATAAAACTTCTAGCCCAAATCTCCTGCATTTTGAAGTTTGGAGGTTGGCATCTGTGATTTAAGTATAACGTTTAGAGAACAAAGTGAGTTGTACAAACATTTATTATTCAACCAGTTTTCAAAAAAAAAAGAGTAATGGAGTTTTTTGATCAGCCTTAGTGATTAAGAGAAAAACACTTACCACTCGTTGTCCATCTGAGAAATAAGGTAAGAAGCGACTTCGTCATTAAACTCAGTAAGTGCCTTTTCCACTGGCAAGGAAGGTCTTTTATCTTCCAGCTCCTCAGTATATACATACATCAAACCCCGGCGGGCTTCTACCAATGTTCTTGCCACATGTACGAAGTTTTTCTCAGCTGCAAGATGGAGCATTGTTGGCCGGCTTGGATCAAGATCCCTGTCCACTCTGATTTTGGAGTAGGTTTTGGGGTCTTTTTCTATAAGAATTACTGTGAAGCGATTGATCTGAACAAGACAAAGGAAAATTTAAAGCCATACTTTCTTTGAATACTGTTCATAAAACTGTTATTTTTTTTCAAAGAAAAGTTTTTTAATCACGGTCCACCCTGATTTGAGAATTAGTTTTGGAGTCTTTTTCTAAAATGAAACTACTGTGAAAGGATTGATCTAAAAAGGTCCAAGAGAAATTTAGTGCCATACCTTCTGACTTGAATATAGTTTTAAAACAGTTATTTTTTTCAAAGACAATTCTTTAAAATCAATTAGATGTTTTAACATGTATTACCCAACGATGCCCTTGACTAGTGCTGATTGGTTCGCAAGGAGTACAAATTAAAGATTATGAATGGGTATTTGAGCTTTTACTGGTACTAAAGACCAGCTATAAACTCAGATATGTCTTTATATTAAATATCAGTGTCTAGATGCACTAGGATGTGGTGCTGGGTACAACATACCTGGTGCTCAAGACTGGCTATCAACTCAGGTCTGTCTTTATAATTAGCAGTTTCTACATTATAGGGTGTGGTTCAGGGTACAACATACCTGGTGTTCATGACTGGCTATCAACTCAGGTTTGTCTTAATATTTACCAGTGTCTACAATCACTAGGGTGTGGTTCAGGGTACAGCATAGCTGGTGCTCAAGACTGGCTGTCAACTCAGGTCTGTCTTTATATTTATCAGTGTCTACATGCATTTGGGTGTGGTTCAATTTACAACTTACCTGGTGTTCATGACTGGCTATCAACTCAGGTC
>JAOBRD020817908.1:0-11923 GCA_027575215.2 Hydrozoanthus sils
CTTGGTCTTGTCAACAAACAAACACCCTTACCATATTATTACCTTGGTCTTGTCAACAAACAAACACCCTTCCCTTACTATTACCTTGGTCTTGTCAACAAACAAACACCCTTCCCTCAAACTGACGTGCGATTGCCTCCAGTCTTTTCTCTTGGCGTCACGAACCATTAAAGTACCCTCGTGAGTTATGGATGAACCCTTTATTTGGAAAAAGGAAATCGTTTCACGAATGAAAGTAACTACAAGCTGTAAATCATTGAGTAAACAGTAACGACTAACGACAATAAAAACTAATTCAATATCAATTACTTATAAGGCAGCTGGATATTATTGATTCAGTTCCGTATGTGGGTGTAAACTTCCATTAGATGACACACTAATCTGCCGCACCAAGGCCTCCTCTGGTGCTCACTCAGTTGAAGCCAATAAAACAAGTGAAATAAAGTTGTTTTAGGCACAAAATCTAAATCATCGAACGTCACAACACTAATCGCTAATGGCGGTTAAGTCATAGACCATATGCATAAATGGTTGCGATTTAAATTTTCTTTTGTTTACAATCAAATTAGCCCTACAAGCTCGTTCTTGAGTTATGCTTTCAAAAGAATATGTTACCCAAAACGAGGCTAGAAGGGCTAATTTGAGTTTAGACAAAAGAACATTTAAATCGCGCCATCTTTACGCATAGGATCCATAACAGAGTCCAACAAAGTGCATATAAACCTAACCGTGTTATAAAACTGGAAACACAGTCTACCCAATAAAGCTGTAAGTAGAGAAAGGACTAAACGCAATTTAATACTAGCAAAAAATCGACTGGACCGAATTGACTAAGTATCCTGAAAGTTGTTCTAGCTGTTTCACAAAACGTCAAGGCACAACACAAGGCTTGACCCGGCATGCATGGTCTTATATTTACTCCACATGCATAACTTGATATAAGCAATGCAAAGCTTTACCCGCAATGCATAGACTGATATGAGCAATGCAAAGCTTTACCAGGAATGCATAACAGGATATAAGCAATGCAAAGCTTTACCAAGAATGCATAGCAGGATATAAGCAATGCAAAGCTTTACTTAAGCGTAGCATGATAAAACCAATACAAAGCTTTGCTAAGCATGCCTAATATAAGCAATGCAAAGTTTTGCTAATCACAGCCTGATAAAAACAATACTCTTCACTAAAATGTAAACAAACATACAAACGGTTTAATGTTGCTCAAAATGTAGTTCTCCTTCACAATGAGACAGTTGTTCTTTCCTGCTTTTCCCCACTTCATAACCGTTGACAGAACTTTCTCCCGAACATAAAAAGCACGTTCTGTAAAGAAAAGCGGCAAAATTCAGTTTATTTTAGCTATACAAAGCTGAGCATGGAAAACACAACCACCTTCAACTGCACTCAAACTGACACGCCGCGGCGAAAATATGCTTACACGCAAAACATAATAAAAATAGTCACTTGTGGTTTACAGCGGCCGCGAATATGTATCTGGTTCTGCAAATGAAATCTGAATTTGGGAATAATCAACAAAAGTATATGCGAGTTGTTTTTACATTTTTTGCCTCATTAGCATACGTACTCTTCTTTCTAATTCACCTACAGAAACAAAGCTTCTGAATAATGAAATGTTTCTGCAACTTATCTTTCAAAATATGCTGAGTAATCTTTACATGATGTGGTTTTTTAAAATTGGAAATTTTACAAAAAATGGAAGGCTCGTTAATGTTCTTGTCTCCAGCTGTTTTGCATTTTATTGAGTAGTGATTTCTTCGTTGAAACTACACTTACAGAACCGAAAGTTCGGTCACTCATTTATTCTAATAAGCACTTTCAAGTTTTAAAGTCAGTTATTGTTTATCTATGTTCTTACGCTAATGAAGCAGAATGTAAAAAATGACGTCAGCAGAAACCTGCCTATAGTTATTAATTATTGACCATTTATTAAATGGTTAAGCTTGCAATAGTCCAGCGACACTTAGCGTTCTCTTAATCGTACAGCTGGTCAGCCTCGATGCCAATCAAGTTCTAGTTCATATAAAACGTTATAAAAAAAAGTCCCAGTGATACCATACAAGGAGTTCAGTGGTTGCAATAATTACTCTTAAAGCTTTAACAATAACTTGTCACAAACCGACGTTGCCGTTGAACATTCCTTCAAACAACGCCCAGTTTCCATCCGGGGCAAGACCCTTTTGGTAGGTTATTCTCATACACACCTCTCCAGCTGTCATTTCGCTAGATACCTGTAGCCAAGACAAAAGTATGCCGATTGAGTTTACAAATAATAAATACGCTTGTTTTGTTTCGTTAAACTATAGAATCACAACAAATGCAATTAAAGGTAAACGAAACAGGAACTACAACATAGACGAAACCCAACACTTACCTTTAGTCTACAAGGAAAGTCGTTGATTTCTTTAACGTAAATATCTAATGTCCATTCATTGTTTGGAGTTGGTACCTTAAATACAGTAGATGACAACAGTCTTAAATAAAGTAAAACGTCTTGCAGTAAATTCACACAATTTGTTTTAGAATAATTATTTGAAACCGTAAGTTTTCAACTACTTTCATACAGTCCAGCTTGCGGAGTCTCTATCAAATATCTAACAGCCTTTTTAACTTACATATAATTCTTAAAAGGATTTTAATTTCGCAGTAACTCGGTAAACGAAGATGTAGTCACACAGACTGAAAATCTGAAATTAACTTTACCATACAGCTTAAAACCGCAACAAGAACAAGAATGGAAACTCTACAACCAACGCAATGATATCTGGATAGAAAGATCAAAAACAATGTAAAAGGTTAGAGATACTAACAAGCTTACTAAGCAGTTGTAGCAATTATTGGTGAAAATTTACATCGTAACTTAGAGGTAGATTTCTGACCCTTTAAGTTGAAGTTGCAGTATCGATAGTTCTTCACTCACACATACCGCACTATAGAAGTGTACAGCATATGCCACGGAGGAAATGAAAGGTGTAGTGTTCGCTCACCTGAACGGCATCTTTTATCTTTTTAATTGCTTCCTGCATCTCCTAAAACGAACATTTTCACAAATTTACAATTTGATCATAGAATGAAATGTTTTTTCTCGATCTTCAAGCTAAGATATCTTTGACGTCAAAATGGTTTCAGAAATGTATTGTAGTAGTTCCTACCTCTTCCTTCCTCTTCTCCTCATCTCCAACCTAAACAGTCATTCAAAAAAATATCATTATTGGGCGTAACCGCACTAGTCGTAACACCATCAAAATGAGATGGCGGTAGCTAGTTTGTATCAGATACCTTGAACAAAGGACCATCTCTTTATTCTCTTTCAAGTTCATTTCACATTCATATTATTTCTCAACAGAAAATTCAGAAAACGTTAGTTTTTCATGAACGAAGACTGTAAATACAATTGTTAAAGCCTAACTTCTATTAAGAGGCCATCAGATGAAAAAGCGAGATGGTCCTTTACCACAAGAGAAAAACTGCGATGGTAGCGGCACAAAGGCGAGGCAGAGAATTAAAGTTACGTAAACGTTACTCGACAACAAGAAAAGCGGTGTTTCAATTTTGTCTAACTATAATTGACTCTTACTAGCAGCTAATATAAAGTTGGTCGTTTAAAAAATACTTGTATTTATTTATTTGTTTGTTTATTTCTATTCAGTTATATACTTAACAACAACAGCAAGAAGTACGTACACTGAAAAGCCAGTCATAGAAAAGGATCATATCACCCACAACAGCAAACTCTTGATTGATTGATGCTTGGTTCATTCGTCCAGTCTGACAATAAGAACAATAAGAACGACAATGGTCACAATGAAGATGATGACATCAGTACCACGTCAAACCAAACACATTTATGGATAATAATTGGCAATAAAGGGTGACTGAAGGCCGCAGAACCGAAACAGGGGATTCGCGCTTGTCTGTCGCAAACTCACACTCCGGTTATTACACCCCTTTATACAAAATGTAAGAAAAGTATAAGATTTCATGGACGACAAGGCTTTCTACACCATATGTTTATAATAGAAACGTTAAGTTTTTCGTGCTTAAAGAACCACGAATAAGTACCATTTATTAAACGTAGTAAGGTTACTACAGGGAAATCTCAGACCGAGGCCTTGATCTACGTACTGACCGAGTGAGTTTAAATGTTATAAGTCCTTTCAGTGCTTATAAAAATGATACAGTAACAATATCTGAAGTGATTTTCAACAGTCGCTTGCGCACAACAGAGATTCATTGACTTTAAAATTAGTTGGAAAACTAAACGAAAACCGCAAGCAATTTATTCCCTTTGAATGAAACAGTTTGTGTCCTTTTTACGTCCCGATCCAAGGTAAATTCGACCACTATAAGTTTACAAAACACATTGCTGTGCGTTACGAAAAGTTTGAAAACTTTGGCAATGATTGGCATAGTTTGTCATAGAATTGACGAGGACTGTTAACCTACATCGTCACTTTCGTTAACAGAACGTTGTTTTTCCCCTGTTGGATCGGCTTCACTGGACTACTACCTGACTTTCTTAAACTGGCATTCGGAGATATATATACTCCATTAACTGGCCACAACTTCTGGCTGGAAAGCAGTTACCTGCTAGACAATTTTAAACTCACTTGAACCACTCAATATAGCCGACATCTGTCGCTGATGGTGTTCACTTACTGAATTGTACAATGGTGTTTTTATGTTCTTTTTTTTTGTCACAGTAAAACTTAACTAAGAACATACCTGTTCGTTGGACATCAAAGTTGGTCCAAAGATAACAGAGACATTCTGGAGCTCCATCTTGTTCACTTTCCCAAACTTTGTCACTCTGAAAAACAGCAATGGAAAATCTATTAGGGTTGTACTTTAAAATCACCTAAACACATGTACAAGCAAAGAAACGCTAGATTTTCTTGTACTGACTTCTCAAGATGGCCGATGATCCTCTTCAGTGTACCATAATTCACCCGAGGAAGTGAGTCAATCGACATCTTTAACGACTGAAGTTTTAAGTGGTGGTCAGGTATACCTGAAACAGTTCAGCGCCTTAGTTATCTGTTTTAATTAAGCTGAATCATAATTTTAATCTTACTACTTACACTTCTGTTGACAACAAAACTGTTAGCCCTGTCAAACTAGTGTACCAGAGAATTAAATTTTCAGCTTTAAGAACGCAATTTCTACAAATACATCGCTGTTCCATCTGATTCCACAAGCAGGCAGACAGTTATCCACGGCTGCTAACGTTCAGGTCGAAACTATTTTTAGGATCCAGTGCATGCTAAGATCCTTCTGACTCGCGAGGCCTCGGTACCACTTTACTGGCTGTCTCTATGTTGTTAGTATGCATGCGTAACACTGCTTATTTTGGTATCTCCAGCGAGATTCCACATCTATTACGCCTACATTATCGTTTCCAAGCGATGAAGCTTCACAGCTCACTTTGCAATGTTTTAACTATTGTATTGTTTTTCCATAACTATTGATACAGAAACACAAAACTTACGACTGATCTCAATAAGTCTCGAGTATGAAGCAGCAGGTATCACAGGCTCGGGGAGCTCTCGAAGGTACATTTTCAACGTTCCTGTGACGTCGTGAATCTGAAAGTCTTCCGTGCTCAGGAGCACACTGACTGCATCTGAAATTCAGAAAACAAATATAAACAAAAATATATCAAACACTTGGTTTTCACTGAAAACTTTAAACAGAGACCCGCACTATAAATAGGCCCCAAGCCTGGCGCTCGTCATCTTCGGTTGTCACTCAGCCTCCGAAGAGACGTAAAACGAAATAAACGGACCAATTCATGCATGTATAAAATTGTTTCATGCAACAATGAATAGACTAACTAGTTAGGGTAGAATCATAATTTTTTGTTTATTTCTTTTTCAAACAGGGGGAAATTATAACGATACATAATATACTACAGTGGTAAAAAGAAATAATAGGATTGGATACACGAAGTTTCGGCGAGACAGGTGTTGAGCGAAACTTATAGGAGTTGTGACAACTTCGCCGAAAAAGGTACAAATTAAAGTTTCCTTGGAATTTCAACAAAATTTACGAAACGAAATTAACTTCCCTTGCGTTTCTTTTTACCTCTACTGTATGGAAGAAACGACTGTGACTTGGTAATGAATTTCTTTATCTCTATTGCTCAGGGAGAATTTGAAACGCTGCTTGGGCCAAAACTTGGATTTTTAAGGTTTCAGATATGGGAGGAGCTACTTTTATAGCGCTGGTTTTATAGCGATTGTTAAACGTTTATTCTGAAATAAGAAAAGAAAGAAAAAAATCTTTAAAAAACACTATAAGCAACGGAAACTAATACTTCAGGAAAAAACAAATTTTAACAAAAACATGGCTTAACAACAAATCAAGTTTATTATTTACCGGCACAGCCTAACCTATACGAACTGAAGATTAATTGCTGGGACCAACGGTTTAACATCCCTGTTCACGGACGGTGTGGCGAGAGAAGGCTGCACAAATGTTCAGACCTCGACAAAGCCGGGGATCGAACCCGGGGCCTCACGCTTGGGAGTCGCAGTTCTTAAACACGAGGTTCCAGTATAAAAGGGCTGAGCCCAGGGGTTTCACACGTTCAGTTACCAATCATCCGCCGTCGAGTTAACATCTACTAAAGGTCTTTGCTCTCTGCCAGCTGTGGCGCGCTTTTTGAATCGTCGGTTTTATTTGCACTGAGATTAGTTTCATCATGGCAAAAAAAGTTAAAGATATCAAGGTTGAAGTTTCTCTTTTGTTTTACTCGCGACATTTTCGGAATTTCAACCCGTTTGACTTGCCTGCTTCGACCTTGGTCATGTTGCTGGATTTGTTTTGGTGGAAATCTGCCGACGTTTCTCTGCTAGCCTAAAAAACATAACCCTTTTTCTTTCAGATCACTATAAATTCCTTCACACCAGAAGGACAATTTTTTCTTGGAGATGGGACGGCTCCATTATGCAAAAACACGGCCTCAACAGCAAAGCGTGAAACAAAATATGCATGAGTACAGTTGATACATGATCACTGCGGCCATCTCTTCAGAATTTTTATCATTTTATAAAACGATTGGATTGAATACAAAATAAAACTACACATTTGAACCAGCACAGTAATCCTTTGTCGGGCATTTGACCCGTTTTGCTTTCCTCTTTTTGTACTGTACTGTAAATCTCCTCCATACATGTAATTCTTGTATTATTTCAAAATAAAGCAAACAATCTACAGTTGTGAATAGCTCATACTGGCTTCTGAGCCTTGCCACGACGGTATTCGGCGCTTTGTCTGATCTTAACTTTATTAGTGCTACAACTATGAAATTTAGTTCCTAAAGCAGAATTTCACCGAATAAAATAACAACAAAACGCGGGCCTTGTTTGACTAATTTGGTCTTGGGAAGCACGCGCGAATTTCGAATTGCTCTGGCGATAAATTTGGTATATTTTAGTTTTTATCAGCAGCTTTTCACGACGTGCGCCTGCCAGTAGAATGGTATTAAGCCAATAACTTTATTTACTATTAAAAAATGAAAATGTCTCACGATTATGGTATAAATAACTTCGAATTGTTGAAAGTGGGTCATTTCTTTTATCAATGGCCGCCTTTATATTTCAAAATTTATTCAAATTTCATGAAAAGGGGGCGGGCTTAACCCTTTTCGACTGGAACCTCGTGTTTAATGACTGAGCCAATGGTGCTTACACTGAGCAAAGTTTAAATCAAGTAACACAGTTTTCAGCTCACTGTTTGAAGCTTCAAACGGGCTTGTCAAAAGGAAATGAGATTTACTTCCTTATCAATAAGTCCACAATACATACATGTGTTCTTATTAAGCTGCATAGTTATTCCGGCTGACAACATACCTTGGTTAAACGATTGTTTAAGTGTTCTGATTTTTGACGTACTTCCGCTTAGTCTGTAAATGCCTTCAACTTCCAGCCCGCCTGAAGCAAACATGAACCACATTGAAACCACAGTGACTATTAACAAAAAATTTGATTTGTTTTGAACATATTGTAGTTTCGGATCAAATATAGCTACTCTTAAGAACGGAACTTGGACACATAACAACCATAACACTTGACGACACTTGACCCTTTTTCTCTCATTCAAAGACACATATAAAACATTTATCTTCCATAAAAAATCATAATTACTTTGCCTCTACACTGTGTCCGGCTACTGTATGATTTAGATACAAATTGTTTTGTCATGAATGTGTTCACATCGGTGTCCAAGCATCTGCCAACGAGAATTGAATTAACTTACCATTTATTTCCACAAACTGCAAACACTTTGCAACTAAATGTGGGATGCCATCAGAACCAAGCTCCTGATAACTCAGATGAACTCCAAACACCTGACAAAACACATACAAATCATAGCCAGCGACTACCACGGTACAAACACAAACTCAATGGAAAATGATTCGCGCTGCAGCTAACTGGCAACATACAAAATTGTTATGCCGCAAAGTTGCTGTCTTCAGGTAAGGTAAAAAAGGAAAAGTGTTATTTGAACAATTAGACCGATATTTATATGTAATAAGGCAAATTTGGTCTATAAGAAATACTGTTGATGCTTTGAAAATGAGTTTCATTGCAGAGGTAGAAAAGGTCTTTTGATATTCGTTTATAAGAAATCAGTGATATATACAAATCAAGGTGTCCTTTGTGCTTTTGGGCAAATGTTGCTAGGGCATATAAACAAAAACCTATTGACACTATACTCCTACTGGTCCAATCAGGAGGAAGCTGAACTACAACCAGATTACTAAAAACAGTATGTAGGTCCACACGTCAACCAAGTGTAACAAACCTGCTTATTCTTAAGAGCTATATACCACGATTCAGTTCCTTCCTCTGTTTCCATTCTCAAGTTGTGAGTTCTACAAAAGAAGTTAAAGATTAAACTTATACCCCATACTACAGTAAAAACTCAATTTCATGGCTTGACATTGTAAATACTACTGTCAAAGCATAAGAGCATCAAAATATGAAAATTAATAGCTTAAAGACGACTACATAAACTTGTGCCAAAAATGATAAAAATTCTAACTGTCTAAGTGTCTGAGCCAAGCCTTGTGATCACTGATACATGTGTCCAAAAATAAAATCACTCGTATGTGACAGTTCCTTGTTACTCTAACGCGCTTTAATCGGAAAACCTAACTACCATAAATTACTCTGACGATCTTTAATAAGAAAGCCAAACAGTTTCATACCACATGTTCCTCATATGATCTATAATCAGAAAATAAACACCTTCAGGCAAGGCGTTACAGTGATGTTTTTCAGCAGCAAACCAAAGCAAGTTCTAATACTACATAAAAAAAATTAGATTCTTACTTTTCTGCTGTAACAATGTCTAATGCAAGGGCATTATCTGCAGGGGATTTGACAAGACTTGTGACGTTTCTTAAATCGATAAATCCAATCTCTTTTCTGTCACTGTCCTGAAACAAATGGTGAAAAAACAGTAATTACAGTCTTAAAATATTAAAAGAAAGTCGAAACTAAACTTAGTCAGAACACCGTATAAAGTAACTTACCCCTCTGCTATATTTCAATTGGCGACCTTTTAACATGAAGTATCGTTTCTTCCATGTGGGCTGTAGATAAAAGAAAGAATTAAAAGAGTTCTAAAATGGCAAAAGCATTATAAATCAGAGAAAGACTTTGCAGTGTTTGACTGTTGTACAGGAAATAAATGATTCTATGAGCCATCTCAAGATGAATATAAGTTCTATCAACAGAATTAAATTCTTGACATTTTGGTTGTGACCTCTGCTTGTCAATCGCTGCTGGGAAAACAACTATTAAGTATGCTAATTGTGTGCAACAGATAAAAATTTCAAAATTTGAAGAGTCGAAGAAAATAAATTCCAGTCAAAGTGTTAATACTGCTCTGTTTGTTTTGTTTATGCACCCGCTTCAGGCAGTGGTGTGTTCCCGGTCATGCTATTGCTAGAAATAAATTTCAATCTTGACCATAGCAAAACCTTACTGATTCATTACTTGATCAAACACCTTTAAATTTTGACATTTTGAAAAATATATTCATGAAAAAGGACAACTTTCCTCCAATGTTTAGATATGTTGTAAAATGAACCGAAATGGCTGTACTTTACCATCATGTTTAAATACGATCTCGAAATATCAGTTCACTTCATCTGTTTTAGCAACGAAGTAGGCCAATAAAATTCAGTCAAATAAGTCTATCTACTCTAGTCTACTTTTGAAATAAAAAACAACCAGCGAACTGGAGAAAAAAAACATATCCGATCCATTCCATGAAACAGTATGTCTTGACGATGAGTGAAACAAACAGTTGCGGTGTTAAAGAGCATATGACATGAAATATTTTGTTATCTCTGTGAATAGACCTTGCTAAATGAGAAATATCGGTAAAAAAAATTGTCAAAATCTTTTTTGGTTCTTTAGATATTAACACTTTAATGTTTTCAACTGATTACATCACATGGTTGGCTGGCAACTTTTCAATTTTTTGAAATCTGCTGCAAATCCATAACCCTCGGGTGAATTTCCCTGTAAACTTAAAAGTTAATGCACACATAATCACTGACATCATCCATGAAGTAAAAATGCCTGAAAAAACAAACACATAAACTTGTTCTGCAAACAAGCACATACATACGCTTAGCCTCTGTTCTCAAGATACAGTACCAGAGTAAGTATTCCAATCTTTTCTAAGCCAGTCAAAGATAAACAATTCACTACGCACCGGTACACCTTCCTTTCTGGACAGCAGGCCTTCCTTTTCGTAGATCTCGCATGGTGTTGGCGAGGGTAGCTGTAGTGGGCGTAGAAAACGAAAACCAGTTTAAAAGTTCGAGTCTGTGCTTCATATTGGTTAATTCGTATTGACATGCCCATCGTCCTTGGAATAGTTAGCAAGTTTCCCCCAAAGGGGTGGTGAATAGCGGTGGATGTATACCGAGACGCGAAGCGTGAGGTATATACCTAGCACTAGGCACCGACCCTGGAGGGAGTTGTTTTAGAATTTACCAAAACAATGGGAAAAACGTGCTTTATCTTTTGAGAAACAAAACAATGTAAACATTTTCTTATTTCTGGCAGGCGCACTTCCAAACCATCTCAAAATCTATACATTCGCACAATAAAGTATATCTGTTGCTTTGGTAAACACTAATCAGTACATACAGTATCTGCCCCATCCTGAAGACACGAAAGTATTATTTCAAGGTTGCTGTAAAGTTAATCGCTTTACCATATATGGGTTTGCTATTTTCTGTTTAATAAGATTATTATTTTTACATTTGTTGTAGGCGTCTGACTAATATATCACTCGTATTTAATGCAAACCCCTTCCAGCGATTCTCACATCGAAAGACAGTGTCTGTAAATACTAAGGTTTTTTTAAAAAAAAAAAAATTATCAAAAAATAAAACTAACTATCAGTAAGGTTAGATATCAGGGACGAAAAAAGTTGAATACGACTTTTGCAGAAATAGACTCTTTACCCAAACAATTTCCAGAAACTTCCATCGACCCAATTCCACGAATTGTAGTATCCCATGAAACACTGTCCACTTTAGGTAATCTTAGTTATTCTCAGTAAGCACGTTCTTCTTATCTTTTCCCCTGCTTTGTGTACGAGTAAAAACTTGTTTGCATAAAAAGCACTATATCGATAAAAACCAGTGTTCTAGCCAGCTAAAACAAATGACAGGGTGTGTTGAAGGCACAAATGTAACAAATGGTCCTAAATGAAACAACAACTGGTCCTAAATGTAACAACTACTGGTTCTAAAAGTAACAAAAATGTACATTTATGACCAGTTGTTGTTACATTTAGGACCTTTGTTACATTTAGGGCCAGTTGTTGTTAGATTTAGAACCATTTGTTACATTTAGAACCATTTGTTACATTT
>JAOBRD020818016.1:0-13352 GCA_027575215.2 Hydrozoanthus sils
ATTTTAATTATGCATTTTAATTTTAGTTATTTAAAGTTGACACACTCTGTGACAATATGTAAGTCAAGGCCTCCCCCCAAAAAACTTACTTGATTAATATTAGTTTGAATTTGAAGCGGCTGTTGTTGCTCTGTTTTGATGTGTTGACAAAATTAAAAGTTTTAGAGAGAGCGCAGACTATATTAGCAGGGAAAATAGTTCCTCACACGACCAAATGTATATTGAGAGAGGAAAATAAGACACTCACCCCTCCCCCTTACGTCACATACTTTGACTTTGTAGCACCCAGCTTTCTTGTTTTTCTAACGCCAAAGATGGCGACCGTAGCAGCACATGGCAAAACACAGCACAGTCGCAGGAAATCACGGCGAATCGCTGCCGCGTGCTCATTTCTTTCCAATATATCTCTTGACGGAAATGTTGAACAAGCAAAAGTGAAACCAGAGACTGAAACCGAAAAAAATAAAAAAGAAGACCAACAAAAGAGTGAAGACGATGATCTGCTTGAACGATTGGGAACTTGTCAAGATATCAAGTCTCGCAGACACCGGATGGTTCATTCTTTCTCAGATAGCGGTACTAGTCCTCTCTCCTTAGAGAAAAACACAGACAATATGTTTATTGGAAGCAGTAGTAAAAGCAAGCCTTCTGTATCAGTTCAAGTTTGTATGAAGAGAAGCGTGTCTATGTGCGAATCGACATGTAGCGACAGCAGCATTCGAGCTACATCGAATTCCCGTTTGCAGCAAGGCGGTTTAAAACATAAAGTTTCACTGTTAAGTGGCTCAGTGTTTCATTCAAAAAAAAGACTAAACGACAAGAGGTAAAGTGGTGTAGAAAAACTAGTTTTATGTGAAATACAATTGAGCTAGTTTTGAGATCGGAGGACTTGCGACTAGTGCACCATTAATATTAAAATCGTGTTTATTTGAGGCAGCAGGGTTCATCTTTAATTCACGACAAACCAACCTGGGGACCATCAATTTTTTTTAAGAACTGGAAAACATCAATGGAAAGTTCTGCAAGTATTCATGATTGAAATAGCTAATTTATGAAGCATTTTTCAGTTTGCTTTTTATCGACTGGGTGCGCTCGAAGTATCACATATCTTCTAACCGTTCCCGGGACTCAAAACGTCACGAATTCTGTTTAGTACACCAAATTCATGAATTATACATTGAGATAACGTTGGTTCGAAAATTTGGGGCTAAGATAAAATTCTGAAAGAAAATGGGTCATTCAAGAAGCAAAAATTAGGTAAAACTGATCAACGAAAGCTTAAATAGTGAATTAAGCGAATGTATTGTGTATGTTCACAGCAACCGTGTGTCGTAGTAAATGGTTTCTTTGTTGGTTGAGTAAAACAAATACGCCGTATTTATAGTGCTAAATAGTAAAAATAACCTGTTATATTCCTTTTGCAATATTAACTAAACTCTAACTCACACAATTACAAGTTACGTAACTGTATTAAAACTTAACCCTTTGTTTAGCGATATTTTGAGTTAAAAATTGTTTTGTGTCAAGCGTTATGTGACAAAGGCACAAAATATCGTTTCCCATATCATATTTTTTGTTTCCGATCTTGTTCTCACCCTCAAATCAAATCAATTCATCGTTCTAGTTCACCACAACCAAACACCTGTATATCATTCCGTCCCAAGGAGGCGTGAGACAAAAGAATTGTTTTAAAAAAACACATTATTTATGATTCCTTTTTGTGCAAAGAATTGGAACACAAATATGGCAAAACAAAAATATGGTGCTTCAGAAAGACTGCAGTTGTAGGACTTCTTACGAACTTGAAAATATGAATAATGCTGATTTTTCTTAAGGCATGGCTACTGTACACTGTGCAACATTGCATGCAACATTGCATGTAGCTGAAACCCTTTGTGTAGCCACACGGTGAAATTGTTGCTTGCAATTATTATATTGCAGGAGTAGGATCAGATTCTACTTTGTGCAATGTTGCGTGCAACAATTTCAGTGGTGGCTGCATCGTGGGTGCAATTAATCATTTAGCTTTACCTTTAGCCCATTAACTACCATTTCACAGGAAACTCTAGATCGTTATACGTTTGAACTCAAATTTTTCCAACTTTTTCAACAACATCAATAAAGTTTTTTTTCAACTGAAAATTTCATTTTTAAATTTGCAACATAACATTGAACAAATTCTTAGTTTAATTGTCAAGTGCTGACATTCAAACTCTCCTCAAAACCCTTGGATTCATCAGTTTAAAATGATTCAGGAATAAAGCTGGTTGGTACATAATCAAAACAACAAATAGAAAGTTAGAAAATGACTGATATTTATAAATTATAATTCTACTTGTGATGTATATTCAAGTGTTTCTGTCAAAGTTTGTCAATAATGTTACATAATATTAATATGTTAATTGTGTTATTACAGGATAGTTTTGAGTTCTGGACACCGGGTTCCATTTGTAACATATTCAATTCTCCGATATCACAAGAAGCCCAAAGACTATGGACCAGATACTGCAAGCCATGGGTAGGAGTTTCATTTTAGATGACTTAACTGTTTTTTTATGTGTTTAAAATAAAACTGTTACTAAAACCTTTTGTATTTGAATGCATCCTTTGAACAATATTTATGAAATAGATCTGATGTTCAAGTTTTTAAGGGGAGAATTGTCTTAAGTTTGATAAAACATTCCTCGTGTCTTGCAATATTTTATTTGATTTATATAAAAAAGTTAATATAAGCAGGGCTTTCTGGATTTCGTGATTACGTGGTTTCGTGAAATCGACTCAAAATCGGGTAAATCGCTAAATTTGCATTTTTCCGCGTAGTTTCGTGAAATTCATGAAAAATCAGTTGTTTGGAAAAAAGATGACACCTTTTTTATTTTACACAAAAACCTAATAAGTTTTAGCAGGTCTCTGACCTCTTTAAAATCAGTTTAAAACTTTCAAGCATGACAGTTTCATTGTGCTTCAGTTTTCATCAGTCGCTATTTTGGTTTAGTAACCAGGCCTTTTGTAAGTGGGAGCCTGGTTTTTGGGTTTTACAAAAACAATAGTTAGTGACTAGGTTCCATCCACCAAACTGCCCTTTTCAAGAGATGCCTAGGAACTGCTTCTTACAAACTTCCGTTTAACATATACAGGAACTTTGCCAAAACCTTGGAGTAATGTTGTAGCCATTGGCCACAAGTGAATCCATTCAGTATGTTTAGTTTTACCCAAATTTAGTTGGTTTCTAAAGCAAAGTCTAACAGTAAATTCACCTCTGCAAATAGAAGCACATATGTATCCTTATTCAATGAATTCTAAGCCTAAGATGTGATTAATAATCGAATCTTTGTTGCTTAAAAAGAACAGTAATATAATATACTTACACAACATCAACACTTATAATTCAGCCATTGTAAATATGACAAACGTTAACCGGGAGTTGAGGTTTAAGTCCCATCAATTAAATGGCATTCATGCTCTTTCTTCTACAAGATATACATTCAGGTAGTTCATATTAACTTTCTTTAAGAACATCCTTCTTAGTCCATGTTAGTTCGATCTTATACACCAACACAAAATTCATAAACCTTGAACATTTCTTGCACTGCAAAGTTTCGATTTAAAGTTGTTTATTTTTCCAAGTTTAATATGCTGATCAATTTGTTTTTCCATCTAAGCACTAATCTATGAACAGTAACATAAGATGAAACTTTGACTTCAAAAAGTATTGAGGTACAGTATTTATTTTTTATATTAGTTTTGACAGCGTGAAATGATTCATAGAAAAAAATGACTTGAAATTGAAAAACTTATGAATTTAATAAGAACAATTCCATACCAAAAACGAGACCAAAGGAAATTTAAAAACAGAGGTGGAGATGGATTGAGATCAAAGTACAAAGCTAATAAAATAATATTTTGAAATTCGTATGAACCAAGCTGGAGGCAAAGGGGAAGTAAAGCATGACACTCTTAAAAGTAGTTCCCAGGCTTCACTCAAAAAGGGCAGTTTGACGGGTAGAATCTAGTCACTACCAAATCAATAGGCCTTATATATGCATGTTTATGTCAAACACCCCAAGCCTCACTTTCGAATCACGAAAGTGTGAATATGTTCATAAATCAAATCCCAAAGCGTCCACAAAATAATGAAAAGAATTCCTTCATGAACACAATTTGCATGTGCAAGATGCACACACCTATTTCTTGAATACGAGGCTTGGGGGTGAAATTGACCAGTTTGACGTAAACATGCATGAGGCCTATTTGAGAAAGGAATTTGCTTAATAAGCCAAATTGTACCGTAATTTCTGGGTGATTACCCACACAGCAGATTACCTGCACCACTCATTTTGGCCACAAAATGAAAAATAAATAAGCAGATTATCCACCCCAGTAGATAACCCGCACTTGAAAACAAAATAAAAAATTTGCAAAAGAGTTCGAGAACTTAAAAAATTTGAAGCAATTTAAAAAAAGGCTCTCGCAATTGTTCCATGTAAAAAGCATAAAATTTCCATGTTATTGCCATTTAAATGAAAACATACTCCTCTATCTATCCACAATCTCCTCACTTTTAGGACAAGTTTCGTATCCAATTTAGCGAAATTTTCAACTTCACTTAGCTGCATTTTAGCGTTGCATCGTGCTATCGCAATCTTTCACTGTCATTTTTGTTAGGTTGAGGAGAGGCTGGGGCGAGTGCTGGGTGGGGTCAAATGAGCAGATTTTGTGAGATATTTATTTAACACAAGCTTACATGGTCTTAGAAATCACCTGAAGCAGAAATAAACTCTCTTACTCATGACTGTACTGGACTAGTTCACTGATATTCTTGTAAGTGTTTCGTTTACACACGTGCTGGAAATCACTTTTCTAATTGTGCTGCGTTATGAATGAAATGAATCAAAAAGTTTCGGCATGATCATGAATCAGGTGCCTTTATAAGGTGGTATCGCGTAAAGTTGACATGAAAAGTTTAAACTTCTTTTATGTTCATCCAATTTACTGGACAAGTTAAATATATACCATTATGATTTAGAAATTATCGCATTACCCGCACCCCATATTACCCGCAGCAACATCTAAACACCGAAAAATTAACGTAATACCTACGGGTAATTGCCTGGAAATTATTGTAAATAACTCATTCCAATATAATTTTTATCTGTTTAATTACAAAAATAACTTCCCATGCTTTAAAACTGGAATTATTTCAGTCTTGAGATTTGTGAAAAAAAAGAGAGATTAGATTTTTAACAGCTGTTGAAAAGGTAAATTATTTTAATTATTGTTTTCATAAATTAAATACTGAAAATAGCTTATTCCACTACTCTGGGGAATAAGAGAAAAAAAGAAAAAAGTGTTCCTAAAATGTGTATCATATGGTTTAAAACATAACAAGTCAAGAAATTTAATCAAAATCCACAAAATAATTAACCCAATACTTTGAGTTTGTGCTGAAACCAATTTTCATCACATTCTTTAATCTAATTTTTTGCCAGTATTGCCCACTACAAAAACGAGTAGTAGCCTGGGTACTAAAATGGACGAGTGAGACTGGACAAGTGGTTTGGGTAGACAGATTTTAGAGTTGAACGTGAACAGAGGGGAACCTTTTGGATATTTGGCGAAACAATTGACGTATATTTGTGTTTAGAACGCCAAAACCTGTAAATTGCTTCATTCCTGGGTGCCTCAATAAGTTCAGAAATAGTTCTGGTCTTCATTACTACAGAATTCTGAAAGAAAGCCTTCTCAGGAAGCAGTAAGTGCAACTAGACGCTGCCGTTCACTGGGCTACCTATTTGTCAAGTAGCTAGTTCTTACTTCATTTTCGGATACATCATTGTGATTATCTAAATAGCATATCACTTTGAATTCTGTCTCGAAAGTATCACATTGATTCATCAGATACCACTTCAGCTAGTGAGACATGCAAGTATGTTTCTCAAGGCAAGCTTTGCTTTCCCAGGTTCGATTCTCCCTCAACACTGCATGTTTTTTTTTGTTTTTTTTTTGCCCACTAAACAAAATCTTACAGAAAAGGAAAGTTATCTTTTTTTTATTTTTTTAACACTAAGTGCATGCAATAAAAATTAAAACAAGATCTCAGAGACTTCTTGTATTTTGTTTTCACTGATACATTGACATGATTATTTACATGCATTAAGCAGGTTTCACTTCAGCTGGTGACACACAAGCTTTTCTCGTTTTGCCGTTAACGCAACTGAACTGATCTTCTAACATTCGCAATTCAACTATTGATTTCAACAAATCCAGAAAAGCAGTTTTAATTAAAATAATCATTTAAATGTAAAAACACTTACTCATTCAGCCTTAGAAATTCTTTCTGTAAAATACAAAATGGCAAGTTGATATGATCACTTACAAGCCCTGTATGTATGTTCATGGCAATCACTTAGTTTGGGTTGTCTAGTGTAAATTATTTGAACTTGGAAATTGAATTCTATAAAATTTTTTCAAAATATTTTGAATTTTAACTTGAATTCCGGCTCAATTTAATCTAACTCGGACTTGAAGTGAAACTCGGGCTCCAAGTCAAAGTCAAACTTGGGTTCCAAGTGAAAGTCAAACATGGACTCCAAGTCGAAGTTGAACTCGATTCTATCTTGGCGATTTTGGGTTCCCATCTAGGCAACTTCGTTTGATTGCTTTGCTAGTTTATAATTTAGTTTCGCTTTTGTTTACTTCGATATTTCTTTGACTTTTAGTCTGTGAATAGAGAAACGAGTGGTGCAGGTAATTTGCTGTCCAGGAATGTAAGTTCAAAATCGTCAGTGTTATACACGCCATTTTTACGAATTCTGTCTACCTAAACAATTTTCCAGTCTCACACGTCCATTTTAGTACCCAGGCCACTACTCATTTTTGTAGTGGGCAATTAATTTGCACAAATTAGTACTAACTTTGGTTTGAAGTTACACTAGTTTGTTTGAACAATTTATTGCAAACTACTTAAAATCCTAAGCAATTACAAATTCGAGTGGGCATAATTGTAAGATTAAGGTACTACAGATACAACCAATGTAAGGATTCAAATATAGCTGGACCGTTACTGCATAAAACTACCTAGATAATAATTAGTATTTTAAGGTAAACAGTGACTGAAGAAAAAGTTTATAATTTGCAGTGCAATTGACCTCTCCTGCCACACAATGCTTCCCAATCGGCTACCATTGCCCCGCTATTTTGCAATTAATTTTCATCGTGAAATTCCGGAAGCCCTGTGTTAATAAGTTTTTGAGTTTAGAGAAGACTGAAATTTTTGTTTCTTTTAGACAAAGAATTTCCATGGTGAATCATATGAATTGTTTATATATTGCTTTCATTAGTAGGTATTCATTATTAAAACAATATTTGAGATCAGAAAAAGGGAAAAATTTTGCTAATTAGGAGAACAGACCTACAAACCATTACTGAAACACATGCAACTTTAGAGAATTAAATATTTAATATAAAATTATATTAGTTATTTTAATCCGAAACTACAAAACATATACCTTACTAGTAACTGTTATTTAAAATTATTTGACTCAACAAACAGTTTTTTTAAGAAATAGTGTTGTGGGAATGTGCTGATGATATGAAATGGTACTAATGTCTATCGGGTCAGAAGACTACTTAAAGCCTCTACTGAACCCTTAAAATTTTGGGAGTAGAAGTGGGATATTTTCACTCTAGAAATTCTGTATTCCTCTCCCCTTCCAAGGTAAATATTCCCATTTCCTACCAATATTTTTTTGAATATTTCTTATTCTTTTAAATTCTTCTAAATTCTTCTTTATTCATGCAGTATATTTTTCAAACAAGTTTTTCTCGGTTTTCGACCACAGCATTCAATATTCTGCTTTTTCCCCCAATAAGAATTGTAAAAGGCTCTTAGAGCCTGAGTGTTAGCAACCATGGACAGCTGCATTAGCATGTAATTGACTTGCGCAACCTTGCTAATTTGTCGTCACCAGCTAGATCACACAAGCACATTACTTACAATAATTTTGTTTAGTATACATGCAGCTTTGGAGTTCACAACCAAACTGTTCACCAGGGTTGCACCCTAGATTGGTAGTTGAAGCTGGATAATAGTAAAATATGCTAGACATGGACAGTTGGTGATTGATAAAAGAACTCTTAGACAAAGACAGTGGCTTTATTTGTTTTGTTTTGTTTTCAATTGTTGACTATGTTATAATTTCATGAAAAGTATGCTAGTCCTAAGTTTAAGCAGCCCAACCTATCACAACTGGTCCTTTGTGTTGGGTGGGTTAAGAATGATATGGTACAAGCTAAAGGAACAACAAAACCAGAGAAAAACAAAATATGTATATACATAGATTGACTTTTTTAGAGATAACTAGGTGGCTGTTAGTTATAATTGAGTAAGTGAAAACTTGCAAAGGCAAATTATAACACTGTTGGTTGCCACAGAGCAAGACGCGGTACAGCATCCCATACTGAAGTTCAGTTATCAGGCATTGATGGGGTAGAAATTTCCACTGGTGGAAAGGTAAGCACTGGGGCATTTTTTTGAGAAAAGGTTAGAACTGGAGCATTAAAACACAATTGAGGAATGTCGAACTTGATTAACCAAACATGTTCTCTCTTTCTCAAGCAGATGGGTAAATTATGTAAGTCAATCCAAACAGGATCTGCTGAACTCGATCAGGCAAATGACAAACTTACCATGCACTTAATCACTCAATTTAGTTTGACTCATGAAAAATACAACATTTGTCCCAGGCCCAAGTCTGAATGATTTTATCTAGAAAGTGTAATGAATAATTTATTTAATTATATACATTTTTTATTTATTTATCTGGCATGTTAATTTCTTTTCTAATTAGAACTACAGTAAGATATTTCAGTTAATTTTGCCCACATCAGAAATGAGAAATGCAGGCATAGTACATATTACAAAATTAAAACTACATGGGTTCTAAATCTTGCGCTCTGGCTACCAAATTTTTGCCTCTGGTTTTCCAGTTGGCTACTTTTATAAAAAGTGAATTTTGAGCTTTGTATACTCTTAACTTCCGAATAAACATACATGTACATTTATTTTTCTGAGCAAATTTTCTACCCTACGTACTGGCCTTAAGTGGGTTTGTACGATTATTAGCTTTTGGCTGTTTCTATTATTTGGGTCTGTCTAACTATTTTGTCACTTTCATCCGTCTGGGCAAGTTACTCTTTTTATAACATAGAGGGCAAAAATACTTTTTTTACTGATTGGATAACAGCAGGGGCATTTTTTCTTAATTCAGGGCAAAATTACTTAGTGCTGATTGGTCACTGGTATACTTCCGAAAATTTCCGAAGATTTTCCAAAAATTTCAAAAAGTCTCAAAAATGCATTTTTCGAAGATTTTCGAAGATTTCCGAAAATTTTTGAATGTTTCTGAACACCTCCGAAGATTTTCCGAATTTTTTTAAAAATTGCCTTAAAATGCCTTAAAAATGATTTCAAACCTCTTCTGAAGATTTCTGAATGTTTTCAGAGGCTGCAAAGATTTTGTTTCATTTGGGAGAAATAAGTTAAGTTATGCAACACTTTTTGTGAGATCCCGCAGAGAATGAAGAATTTTGCCGTCAATGTCATAAACATGTAATCGCCTGGTTCCTCGTAAAATTTAGGATTAATATCATTTGTGTTTTCAATTTTTTCCAAATTGCCCTTGTCGCAAAGCAACCCAGGCAATTGAAAACACTCGTGAAATTAATTCTTAATTTTACTCAGCCCCACGCGATTACCTATACAAAGATATTGATTTAAGTATGTAATTGTTCTGAAAAAATAAAAAAAATTTGTGTTTGGAACATTCCATTTTATACTACTATACCACCCAGCTGTACTAAAAATTAATTATTAATTGACATTTCGAGATACTTTCACCCTATATTATTATTCCACCCTATACTACTATTAACTATTCACAATATTTCCACCCTATACTACTATTGACTATTCAAGATAATTTCCACCCTATACTATTATTCTGCCCTATACAACTATTAACTATTCAAGATATTTTCACCCTATACTATTATTCCACCCTATACATCTATCTACTATTCACAATATTTCCACCCTATACTATTATTCTGCCCTATACTACTATTTTGCCCTGTATGCTTATTCAGGAGTTAAAAGTATTCTGACACTGTAGTTCTAACCTTTCAAGCTTTTGAGTCCCAGCCAGTTTTTCAACATCTAAATTCTCTTGATTTTTTTTCAACATAGATCTGATTATGTTACTCACTCAGTGCAAGACATTTGATAATGGTTAAATGAGAAAAAAAGAAATAGAAAACTAGTCTAGATACAAAAAGCAAAACCTGGTGACATGAAAAGCATTGGGAGAATTTATATAACAACCCATCGTTGAACATATTTTTGGCTTAATATTCCCTCCCTCAATATATTAATGAAAATAATGTGTTTTATGACCTGTTCCATATATTGCAGACAGTCTCATATAGTTCATTTCTTGTACCCCATTACCCTTGGACTGAAAAACCTTCCAGTTTTTATTGAATGTGTTTTATTACTGTTCCATATTGCAGGCAGTCTCATATAGTTCATTTCTTGTACCCAATTACCCCTGGACTGAAAAGCCTTCCAGCTCAGCAAAACCTTATGTAACTGCACAGTTAACCGTTGATGTTTCCTCCAGCATGTGTGGGTCTAGCCTCCCTAGTTCTCCTTATTTCCCTAGAGGTAGGTACCTCAAGCTGTTTTGTACTATAGTGATAAAAGCTTGCTCTAGTAAAGTGCCTATGAAACGAAAAAATTTATTACTTCAGTAGGTAGACCTTTTTTGAAATGAGGTATAACAGTGAAAGAATTAATTTTGTCAAAATCTTTCATGGTTCTTGAGAAATAAGCATTTAAAGTTTTCAACTGATGACATCATGAGTGCTTCCAACAAAATTGCAGTTTTTAAAAAACTCCTGCCAATCCATACCATTTGGATGTATTTAAGCCAAAGATAGGCTGATGATATATCTCAAGGTAAATAGATCATCAGTCTAAGTTTAGCTCAAATTCATCCAGAGGTTATGGACTGGCAGCAGATATTTTTAAAAAGTTGCAAATTTGTGAGAACCAATCATGTTGTCATCAGTGGAAAATTTAAATTATCTCAAGAACAGTGGAAGATTTTGTCAAAATTTTTCACAGCTATTCCTTCTTTAGCAAGGTCAATCCACCGAGATAATAAAATTTTTCACTTAATATAGCCACTTTAATCAAGAGTGAAATTTTTCAAAATCGTAGTTGTTTCTAAAATTGATAGAATAAAAATGATTTTAAAATGTCGGTGCCAACATTTCTGCAGTTTGTTTACTGTCTTGTAGTTTCAAGGCTTTGTGCTTTATATTAAAATTACAGGTACGACTGGAGAAAGTAACACAGCAGTTGCCATGGCAACAGATAGTTATGATGCCTTACTTCTTGATGACCCAGAACTTACTTCTGGTCGGCATAGAACAGTTTTAAAACTGAGTTCTTTTGTGGTAAGAGTTCTTAAAACTTTATTTATTGTATCTATAAACTTTTATAGGATAGTTTGAAAACATGAACAAGGTTATTTTAATTTTTATGGTTTTGCAGATTATCAGTAAACAAAAAAAAGTAACTTGACAGTGTGGTATGGTTTGAAAATGTGAAGATTATTATTTTAGAGTGTTTTAAGATTGTCAGCAATCAAAATAAGTTAACTTATGTGGGATGGTTTGAGAATATGAAGATTATTTATGGTGTGGGATGGTTTTAAAAAATTTTCTGAAAAAAATAGTCAGTCAGTATATTTATAGATAACTTGACAGATGCGGGATGGTTTGAAAACAGTTATATGAAGAATAAATACATTATTTTCAAGGTATTTTCAGACTATCAGCAATCAAAAAAGATAACTTGTGTGGGATGGTTTTAAAAAAATTATGTGAAGAATAAATAAATATATTTTAATTATTTTTGGTATTTTCAGACTGTCAGCTATCAAAATAGGTAACTTGTGTGGGATGGTTTTAAAACATCAACTTAAAGAATGTTAGTGGTGTTTTCAGACTATTTAACAATTAGAATACGAGCTTGCAATTTCAATTGGCTGATATAATGATGAGGGCAAAGTCTGAGTCGTTCTTTCAATAACTGATAGAAATTAAGAGCAAGTATTCTAATTGTTTTAGCATAAATTCTTTTGAGAATAAACAACAGAAATACAATAATTTGTAATAAAAAAAGTTTCAATTCCTTCAAACAGTTAATGTTGATACAAGCAGTTGTAGATATGCTAGTGCGGCTGTGGCAGTCAGTTGAGTGATTTGTGTTTTTAAACTGTTGCTTCAAACATGTCCAGCTGATAGAAATAAAGAGCGAGTATTCTAATCATTTTAGTTGAAATCCTCAGAGAATAATAAGCAAATTTTATTTCTTGGTGTAAACAGCTTTCACATCACGCATTGCAGATCCACTCGGAAGCCTGTCGGAGTGAAATGTCTTGAGTTAATTCTTCAAATATATTCAGCCGATAGAAATTAAGAGCGAGTATTCTAATTGTCTTAGTTGAAAATCTCAGGAGAATAAATAATGGAACCACAATAAATCTTAATAAATTTATAAAATTGATTTTTCTCCAAACAGCTTTCGCATGTGCAGATTTGCTCAGCATTCTTTGGAGTGAAATGTGTTAAATTGATGCTTCGAGACAAACAAATTGTTTTTTTCTTACCTGTGAAATTTTTATACCATATTTCATAGCTGCCTTTGTTTTGTCTGGATCTGTTTTGTCAATTAGAAGCTACAGGTCGTCTGCAGAAAGGACTGAAAATCCAGAAGTGTACATGTAGTCACCATGTTGGATTTCACAGATGCCACGGTGTATCTATCACCTGTTATAATCCATCCAGTAATTTTCATGCAGTCTCATTGGATAAAACTTATCACGTGGTACAAAATCGGAAGTAGGTTATCAGCGAATATACCCCTTCCAATTTGATAACTGCCCTGCAATTTTCTCGGCCATTTTTAACTAAAAAAACAAATGTTATTTTTCTAAATTTGAGCAAGTTCAAACTGATAGACAAGAAAATTTTATTTTGCCATGTCTAACAACGAAGGTTCTTAAGAATGCCTTGTTTCAAAGGCAGTGACAAACAGCACAAAAAAGTCAATAAAGTGCATCATAAACATATTTGAAGGGAAAAAAAGCTTCAAGTCTGCTTTCGCTAAACAAAAGTTTCAATAACAAGCTTTACCAAACCAATATTATAGTAAAATCTCTAAAGTTCTGTAAAATATCTTAAGCTTAAAACTGAGAGTTTACATTCCATCCAACTTCAATTAG
>JAOBRD020818125.1:0-13349 GCA_027575215.2 Hydrozoanthus sils
CGGCCCCTCCCCTAGCTACGGGCCTTAACTGCTTTAATGCTACATACTCACTTATAAATCAAAACTGAAACGAAACAGCCAAGGTTGGATTTTAAATGTTAAGTTATCACTTACAGTTAATGTTAGGCGTGACGCCATCTTCGCAGGCATCGTTTCTGGCAGACTCACCGGTTAATTCAAAACCCACTTCAGGTAGAAACGCTTGCAAATTGCTAAGCACAAGTTTACTGACAGTGTAATTCATCAGGCTCCAGCTATATGAGTCGGGGTCAAGATGGTCTCGAGGGTCTTCTCTCTTTTTCATTCTGTTGCTCGAGAAGCCATCATCATCGTCCTCACTCAGGTACACATCATCATCTTCATCATCATAATCAAGAACGTCATCATCCGAATCATAGCCATAACTCTTGTCCGCGGATAAGACAGGCTGTTTGTTAGATCAAACAGAACAAGTATCGTGGTTACAGTCAAATACAAATAGGGATAGTACTCTTACTTGAGAATAGAATTCCTGGATTTTCCAAGAGCTTTTCAAAGTATTTTCAATGAATTTTCCAAAAGTACTACTATACAAAGTGCTACCACTTTTGCTGCAATATATGGCACAGGTCTTAATAAATGTCCAAAATTAAAGGGTTCGGACTAATAACGAAGGATGAAACCCTACGGCTTGTCAAAGATCAACTGCCTTTTTCCATGACCGAGAAACCAAACAATCCACTCTAATAAAATATATGCGGGTTACCATTTTGGTACATTTACGCTCGTTAATATTATGAATTTATTCATCCGAAACCATAGTTACAGGGAGAAATGAAGTTCCATGACTTTTCTATGACCTAGGCCATTTTCCAAAAATTCCAATGCTTTTCTAGGGCTGGAAAATGCTTTTTAAAAATCCATGATTTTCATGACCGTGTGAACCCTGTCAAATCTTTAAGTTGAAAACAACTGAAAACTAAAACAAAAACTTGCTAGGAGAAGCTTACTTGTCACTGCGCCAATCCTTCCACTAGCTGTTCGAGTTATTGGTAATCAGCCATTATATTGCTCTTGACAAGAATAGTCCACAATGCTTCTTTAATTTAAATGACTTACAACTGACCATACCGAATGAGATGGCAGGTGTACATTTTACCACAATGCCATGCGGACCTAACGTCGTTAAAAACGGATCTGAGAAGGCCACGGTTGGTGAAACTCTTCCTTACACTAGTAACACGAAGTGCGTCAAATTCGGAGTTTAAAGATTTTCTTTGTGCGTTTTGAGGAGTAATTTTATATTTTTATACGCTAAGAATTGTGGGTAAATATACAGGACGCAATCTTGTTCGCTGCAGTTAATAGCCATCCAAATCCTGGTTCTTCTCTTCTTACCTTTGCTACAAAGTACTGAACCAGAGTACTTCGTGGTGCGACATAATGCTCAACCTGGACTGGTTTAACCTCTGGTCTCCTGCTCTGCGCCATAGAGTCCGTTAGTGCTTTGCCGAGCAGTTTGTAGTTCCACCTCTGCCGAGCTGCATTTAAAGACTTGTCGGCATCAGGTCCTCCTCGACCACCAGAGGCTGTACGAGGTCTGGTGTCTGCAAAATATGACTGAGTATGTTATTACAAAGGGACCACAGAGTGTTGTCCTTCAGTGGCATATGTGTTAAATCTGCATTTAGATTCGAGTGAGGCCTTAATACTTGAACTGGGTATAATCCAGTAATCCAGATCTGTTCCGTAGATCGTGCATTCAAATCCCACCGAAATCAGAGATTTTTTCTCTTTCTGATGTGTGGGTTTTTGGGGTTCTTTGTTGATGCTGTTGATCAGCGAAACGATTATACCCTGTTTAGTGGTAAGGCCTCACTGAAATCTATACGTTGTATTAAAAGAGGAGCCAGCATGCTTTAAATTCCTCAGTCTCCTACCTCTATGAAGCACTTAAGGTGTCAGAATGGGTTTAAGTACATGTTTAGCTTTTTCCTTCGTAGCACACGCAATGTACTGTTGACCCTTATAAAAGAACACATTTTTCAAAACCTTAATAATTTCGCCAAAAAATAATTTCTTTATAAATAACAAAAAATGATTTGTCTTACAGGTCTGTGTTTTAGAGCAAGCGTTTCCTGACGAAGAATAACAAACTGACGTCAACTGTAAGCAAAACCAATTAGCACTTATGGCCGCCAAAACGGTGCCAGACTTTTTCAAAAATTGCTTTATCAATTTTTCAAGGCAGTTCAAACTTTACGCGCCTTTGTAAGGGAAAAATTACAGTAAACTAATCATAACTTCAAATCCAGGCAAAAAAATCGAAAAATGATGGCACCGTTTTTTATTCCAGTTATCCGACTTCTTTTGTGAAAAATTTCAGCTAGCTGCTATAAATATTTTTTGACTCGAGACTCTTTAAAGTTGCTCAATTTTGTGAGATGAAGATATCGTCTTGATTCCGACTCGGTTATTAAGACCAACTGTTTTTCTCTATAGCTCGAAAATCAAAGACTGTTACCGTTTTTTCAGTTACTTAGACGTTTCTCAACAAAGTACAACAAGCCAATAAAAAAAATCATGGACTCTTACCGTCAGAAACACTTTTTTGCAGAAAGTTTCTTTCTATAAATAAAGTAAATTTTTATTCATCGTACTACATTTGTAACAAATGTTAAGTTTCAACTTATAAAATTTAATGCGATGTTTCTAATCTTCATCGCAGAAAGTTTTTACTGTAAGGTGCCGATGTTTCTAGTGTTTTCCCTTCGTTGAAAAAGTCAAAATTTTTGGTCACACGTAAAAATAAATCTCGTCAAACCTTTTTATGTATGAATACCTTTTCTTTGTATGCAAAAAAAAACTTGAAGAGATCAAATTCGCGTTGAATTGGATTAAAAAAATTAAACGTTTTTTGTTAAACGTTACAATAAACCTTGGTAACTACATGTCAACTATCGTCATTTCAAACTCTTGCTATTTCGAACTTTTTTTCTCTTTCCATTCGGATTTTGAAAAAACGGGGTTCAACCTTAATTTATCTAAATAAATTTCTAAAGTTTCTCCACTTTGCATCATTTTGAACAATAAGACCACGAGGTGGAGTTTTCTACGAGTCAATAGTCAACGAGGCGCGAAGCGATGAATCGACTATTAGATTCATAGTAAACGACAAAGAGTAGTTTAATTGTTTTAGTAGAAACCAACTGGTATGCTACCTTCGAATTTGAACCAATAAAAACAAGTGTTAAGAGTCTGCCATTGTTTTTTCTTGTTTAAAAACATCGGCAGTTCCACTACTCGCTGTCTATCGCTCAATAAGGCATTTTCATAACCATGCGCAATGCGTATATCCCACTGTTTTGGCGGGCCACAGGTCTTATAAATGTTATGGTTTTCGAGATATAAAATTGTTTCTGCCTTTGTAAGGTATTACATAATGTTTTACAGAGTTTATTGCCCATTGCTTTGTCTGGGCGACAGAATTCAGTCACATTAGTAAGGCCTGTGGCCCGCCAAAACAGTGGGGTATATGCGTTGTGCATAACTGTGAAAATGCCTAATAAACAGTTGGTATGTTAACCAATCAGATTCCAGCATTCATGATAGTATGCTAGTTGGTTTCTACTAAAGAGATTTATCTTGCATCTGAACACTTAGGTCTTCGATGTTGTGGATAAAGAGTAAATATTTTTGTGGATATCGAAACTTTGAGGATGTCCCCCCATTTTTCCTTTATAAATAAAATATTTTGACACTAGTACAATACAGCTTACAGCATCCGAATTAGATGTGTTTTCTGTGTAGCCTTTATTGTAACCATATTACAAAAGAAAAGGATGACAGTCCCCTTTTTAGTTATCCTGATTGCAAGGGCGTCCCACAGTTGTTGAACAGTGCCAGAAGAGATGTTTAGTTGATTCAGTTTCGTTTTGGCAAAATGTAGTTCTAATCGAGGATACGACAATTCGTCCTAAATAAGCCCGGCAAGATAATGAGTTTGACTTACCAGCGTGTGGCCTGGTGACGACTTTGACTCCCCCACCAAACACCAGTCCCCACATGTCGCCCTTGAGCGAGTTAGAAACAAGCCGGTAAAGCTGGTTTGGTTGGTTGTTAGACCATGCCAATGATAAGAGACTAAGAAAAACGGCGACACAAGCCTCTGCTAACAACACTCTCAGCCTTGTGCTGTTGTCTCTGTTCTCTGACGCTAACAAGGAGAGAAGAAGACGAACCCCAGGCCAACGAGATGGCATACTAGTCGGTTTGTTTGCACCGTGTTCTGTGGAGAACGTCAATAATAATTATTATTACTGACACTGGAAGGCTAGTTTACTAACTTAGAACAAACTCCTCTCAGCAGATGTCAAAATTTATCAACGCCCAACAAACGACTCGTTCACGAAGCAAAAAACAGCGAACAAACAGAAAGAGCTAACTTTACGGATCGAAAACAACTTGTCAGGAAACATAACTTTACCCTACAACCAATCACATTATTACTTAACCGACCAATCAGTATTCGCGAGCCAGACTATATTAGTATTTAACTGACGCACGATTCCTCACTTGACTCTGAAGATGACTTCCACACAGGTTGTCGAAACGTCAGTCACTTACATCGACAACAGTCCTTCTCAGGCCTACGTACACTAACCCGGACGATGTCACCATATGATCTACTGTTACTCCTGGGTTCAAACCACTTACCATTAATTCATATAATTCTAATATACTTCTGTTGCGTTATGATGAATAAAAGTTTTCAGCTGCACACTAAAATATCTACACTTATATTAAATGATCAAAACCCCTAACATAGTGTAAAAGTAAATTAAAGTATATCAATATGTTATTAAAATCAAATTATACAGATGTATTTACGATTCAAAAACTTTCTTGAATAAATATGTTTTTAGAGACTTACTAAAACTATACAGAATTTAAAAATATCTGATCTCAATTGGCAAGCAATTTATACACTTCAAAAGTGCCTTTTATTCGAATATTTTCCGAAGGCGAATTGAATATCTGGTGTTCGCCTTGGAGATATTCATCACCAAGATATTCGTTGGGCCTGAGGCGAATAATTTTATTTTCCACTAATTAGCACAGTTGTCAACAGGATATTGCATTACCCTTGGAAAGTATTATGCGACCTTAGCATTTTTCAGATTAGGATCTCCCTTCTTCCTCAAGATCTACAAAACACGAGGCAGCTATTATGAAAATTTGTAGCAGGCTTAATATACCAGCCTCCGGTATATATCCACCGCTATTCACCTCCCCTTCTGGGGATAGTTGTTAATTATTGTAAATTTTGTATGAAGACCCCAGTATCGTGTTGGCTGTGGCTGCCTCAACGAGAAGTTTTATACTTATTATTCAAACACAACACTTTTTGTTTTAAATAACAAAATTTTGGCTTCTTAAAACTCACTTTCGAAACTAAAAACTTAGTTCACACTTTGCAGGCGCGGTCACATATCACACTGCTGACCATTTTTTGAATATAGTACTGCGTAAACCATAACTTTAATATTTGTCTTTCTTTACCTTCCTGAACACTAGGACCAGTGGTTGTATGACTACCCTTGGGTTGTGTATCACTGTTGACCCCGGTCAAACTCTGATAGATACAGTCTGATAATGTTCCTGTCATGGCGGTTAGGACTGACGCCAGGGGAACTGGGTTCGATGGTGATGGAGGCGCAGAGAGGTTGAAGAGAAACTTTAAGATGTCTTCAGTTAACGACTGGGTATGAGAAATGACTGCTGATTAGACAGACGTTTTTCCTTTTATAAGTTTCATCTTCTTCTCAACCAGGCAGCTTTACACTTAAACAATTCAATTCCCCCCGCCAAAATAAAATGTTTTTTCCTTGAAAGTTGTGTTTAACGACATAACTATCAACATTATCTAATAGTGTTCTTCCGTAAATAATGATGACAATCAAAGCCCCCTACTGTTTGTGTATCTCGTGACTCAATATCCCATAATAGGTTATAGTCTTCACTACTCTTGGTAGTCGGAATATCCAACAGGTTTTGGAACCTAATTGGAGGACTCTGAGGACCTGCAGGTTAACGTCCTTATCCGAGACGCGAAGGTCTAACCGTCTGCAGATGTGTTAGCAGCAAAGGCAGCACCTTCTCCCCGTGCCTCCCGCACGACAGACTGCCGTACCAACTGGGTTAACTAGGTGGCTCAGAATACAATGTGATACCATAGAATTTCTAAAGCAACATTAAGTTTTGGGGCTCCTATTAAGCTCCAAAAATAACGCCGCCCCCCCCCTCCCGAAAGTAATGGCTGCCCAAAAGTAGTAGTATTTTGAATTGAAAAACTAATTTGTCAGCAGAGTCAAAATGTACTTTATAGTTTAATACTTGTGATCGTGTGGGCATAGCGTACCGGTCAAGTTAGTCTATTTGTTCATCTGGTTACGTTTCACTGTGGGAACATGCTTAAATGGAATAACTATAAGTTTGATAATACATATCCTTTGTCTAAGACCACTTCCAGTTATAAACGTTTTTAACCTAACCGAAAATAGTGGCTTCCCGAAAGTAACGGATACCCGAATGTAGCGGCCATTTTTGCCTGCAAAATTCTAAACGAGGATCGTTACTTTCGGAATTCTACTTTTGCCCCAAATCGATTTAAATGATCGCAAATGTGATTTGTCAACTTATCTGATCGATCTGGACGGTCAGTACGCCAGAAATGCTATTGTGGGTCGATTTAACTGCAAATCGATTCAAATGGTCGCGAATGTGATTTCTGGGCTTATCTGATACATCTGCATGGTCAGTAAGCCAGAAATGCAATTTTGGCCAAAAATCACTTTTGGGTCGATTTAGCCCCAAATCGATTCAAATGACCGCAAACTAACGACCACCAGTAACACTTTCAAATCGGCTGCTGCAACTGATGATGAACACTGTTGCTCCTTTACAAACCAAATAGAAGTTCTTACCTGAAGATAGTTGATTGGAGAGACAAGGACAGAAAACGATGAGACTGCTGCAAGAATAAGGGGTGGCACAGAGGGCCCTGCAGATGGAGCGTACAGGGGTGACAGGAGGGACCTGCGCTGCTCCAACTCGTGCAGCAAGAGGAGTAGTTCCATCTTCATTGCTGCATAAAGAAAGAGTTGTATTCAAACAACTAGTTCTCCAACTAGATTACTTTAATTAAGAAAATATTTGGACGATTAAATTTTCGGACAAAGAGGTTGACATTTAAAGTTTTCAAGTGATGAAGTCAATGCATGTACAGGATAATTTTCAACCTGCTACAAATCCGTTATCTTTGATGAATTTAAGCCAAACTTGGACTGATGATGTATCTCGAGGTTTTCTTTAAACTATTTATTAATTTTCGTTGTCATGGTAACAAACTGGGTTCCAGGCTCCAAATAAGAATTTCTGAATTAATGAGGCTTTTTCGTCACATCAGATGTTGTGCAACATATTTACAAAGTAATTTCTGTTCTTCTTAGTGTGTAATTTAAGAGAAAACAAAATGTTGGCTTAATTGCCTTTGTGAAAGCTCTTTGGAGAGCAGAAAATTTGTTTTTTTAAAAATGGTGGCCTGGAATCGAATTTGATGCCATGACAATGAAAAATTGTTACTCTTTCGAGGAAAACACCAAGATACATCACCAGTCCAAGTTTGGCTCAAAATCATCCAATGGTTATGGACTGGCAGCAGATTTTAAAAACTGGAATATTGCCTGTACATGCAGTGATGTCATCACTTGAAAACAATAAATTTTAATATATCGACAAAATTTTTTCACCTTCATGCCTCATTTAGCATGGTATACCAACTTAGCTAAAAAAACATTTTATGTCATGGACACTTTTAAATGCCCGTCGAAAGTTCTGAACTTTACTTAATTTTGATTAAAGACTCAATATCGCAAGTTTGAAAGCCAATGTGATCAGGAACCTGTGTCAATAGTTAAAATTCAGTTCGGGTTCATGATCTTCAATAGTAATTCCTTTTTTGGGTTTGTCTCATCTTTTAAATCAAACTGTTTCACTGCTTTGGCGTGTTCGGCGTTTCGCAGTTTGGTCGTTTTTTTCGTTTGGTTAGAAATTAACTGTCCGAAAGTTTAAGGTCGGAATCTTTTCGAAGTTAAAGTAACTGATACAGTTATTTCGGGTGTCCAATCACAATTGGTTATACACTACTCGGTATTTACACAAGATATTGGAAGAACACAAGTCCCAGCATCCGCGGTTTGCCAGCACGTGACTCGCACACACAATATCCGAAAACCCCAGATATAGTAGACTGTTTTCAAGTCCTAAAACATTGTAAAAGTAAATTCAGTCGTCTCATCTACAAGATGCTGTTCATCCATAACAAGAACCCCAAGTTGAAGACTCACTGTTACTTTAATTATTTCTTTTCATTTTAACCCTAGAAACAGTCCTGTTGTGTTCTTTCTAACGCTTCATGATTAAGAACTGTTCTAAATTGCACTTTTTATACTACAAGTAAGACCGTTTACAAATTTAAAATTAATTCTTGAAAATGAAGTCCGGATGGCTTTGAAACGTCGATTTTTCATAGCGTTAGCCTTCAGTTTAAATGTCCAACCACTATTTTCGTTATTTCTGTATCATTATCCCTTTCAATCCCAGTTGTATTGGTTAATTCCTCCATACTTTTCATTGAACAAGTTTGAGAAAATTTCACTTTGAATTTTCAGAAGATCTCCTTGTTTGATCAACTCTCATTCTCTCATTATACCATATGCCTTAATTTATATTTTGTATTAGATGTTGATAACTGAGCAAAGTGCAAAAGAACTTGTATTAAATACCTGCTAAATCGCCTCCACTTGCCCCATGTAAAGCACAATGGTTCAACAGTATTGTAAGGAGGGTCTGGTTTCTCTTCAGCCACTGGATTCTTTTGGCCTGGATGTCAATTTTCATTGCAATGTAGTTCTTGTCTCCAACTGCTGGCAAAACTGACACATCTGCTTCATCCTCTGTAAAATCAAAGGCAGTGAGTGACCTAAAGACTTTCTTAATGTTGGCCTTGCATCACTTGTATGTACACCCTAACACTTCCAAACAACAACAATACAGTAGAGCCCCATTAATACTGTCACAAATGAACAAGAAAAGCTGGCTGTACTAACGGGGTGACTGTATTAACGCTGTTTTACTACATGCCTCGCGAGGCGAAAGGCTACTCTCATAAGAGAAAGGCGCGCTGTACAAAAAGCAAATGGTTCGGAAGTTCCGATTTGCACTTCACTTCTTCTATTTCTATAAGCAAATGTTAAACACAAAGTCAAGGAAACGTTTTAAGCTAACTTCTACAGTTCGGAAGGAAACTTTTATTTTTCAAGTTGCACATTCGTAAGAGCGAACGCGTTTACGTTTATTTATGAGAGTCGCTTAGAACCAACGAAAGCATAGAATGCATTTTCGAATAAAACTTATGATCACATAGGCCAAATTTTTCATGGAAACAAAACATGCAGGGTTTCAAATCTTTTTCATTCGTGTTTACTTGAAGACCTTTGCAAAATTGCATCAAAAAAAGTTGAAAGAAGACACCAACCTACATTACACTAATTTTTTTATACTGGCGGCAACTCAAAATTAAGGTCAATTTGATCTTTCTTATGTTTCCATCCAAATTAAATCAAATTTATTGGACGAAATGATTATTTCTTAAGAGTGGAAACTTCGATTGTACTGTGATGAATGAGATTTGACAGTGATAGTGACAAAGCCTTTGCTTTTGATAAACGGACGATCTCTAGAGAGCAGTTCACTAGAGACATTGGATCGTAGTCCGTTTTGGAATCAACTAAAAAACAAACAACTGCAAACAGATAATTGAGATTGCCAAATCAGTCAAATATTAAATTTTTTTTCAGCAAGAAAATACCTTCCTTGTTTAACTAATTTCGGCTCAAGAAAGACAGACTACTGCATTTTGGAGAGTCCAGTTTCACAAATTTTCCCGGGGGGAGGGGGGGACGTTCGTGCCGTCCGTCAGTTGAACCACTTAATCTGGTACTTCCAAATACTAACGAAAACCTTGAACATAGATTCAACTAATTACTAAAGTTTTATTTGGGACAAAGAACGTTGTATAGCCGAGGATCCCTCTGAAAGAAGACACCAACCTCCAGAAGTATCCTGGTCAGGAGAAGTTTCCTCTTCATCATCACTTGCTTCAGCAACAGTACCATAATCTGCAAGCTTGTGCAACACTTTCATTTCTTTCTCTAACCACTTCAAAAAGAATGGTCTGACATCTTCATCCGCTATCTCGCAGCTGGCGGGAATACTGTACAATTCATCTAACAAAAGCTTGAGAATGGCAGAAAACTTCATCTGTTGGCCGACAACATCCAGTTGGCGTGCCTCCCTTGTACGAGACGATAACGGTGTAACACCATTGACGTCTTCTGACGGTTCTTCGGTGCCTTGGGAACTGCAGAATGTTACAAATGAGCATAAAACACTCAAAACTGTATATCCGGACCTCGAATAAGATACCAACTTTTTTAAGAGAAAAACCTAAAAATCTATTTAAATTAAAACCAAATTGCACGAGGCATTATTATACGTCCATCACCAGCATGATGACTACGCCGAGATCTCCCAAACAGAAAAAGCAGTTCAAGTCCAAGAGCAGGGTTCCTGCAGCTAATACCTGATCAAATGTAAGACCTTTTAAGACCTTGCATAAAATATTTAACACCAACATCGGCAGACCAATACCACGAGTACAGCTACTTCCAATTCCAGACGGAATCCGATGGATGGTGGTGTTTCAAATTTTTTGTGCAACACTAAAAAAACTGATGACAAGATATAAAACTATTTTTGAGCAAAAAATTAAGACCTTTTTAAGACCTAGTGAATAAATTTCATAAATTTAGGAGTTTTCAAGGCCTTAAAAAAGCAAAATCAAAAATAAGATTTTTTGAGACTTTTTAAGACCCCGCGGGAACCCTGATGAGGTATTCATTACAATAAAAACCATGCCTTTTGAGAATATCTCGTGATGTTAGAAAAAGAGCAAATAAAGATTTAACACCAGGCAAGAACCAGACTAAATACAATGAAAAGAACATCAACGGCAAGAACGAGAAGTAGAACAACAATATGAAAGTAACAAAAATACTACTAATAATAATACTAAAACAAAATAATAACAATAATAAAAACTATAATAACAATATTAATAATAATTTTATTAATACATAATAACAATAAGAAGAAGAAAAAGAGAAAAGGACAAGAGTGCCTATAATTATTTTTTTCACACATAATCAATTACACATAAATTCTTGAAAGTTTCACTACAGTCGGACTTGATCGCATTTTAATGTAAGTAAAACTATATGAACCAAGACTGGTAACCAGATGGCGAAGTTGTGAACAGTTCTAAAACGTAACCAAATCGTTAGAAACGAATAAAACATAATCATAATCATTAACAGCAGAATCATTTCATTATACCTAGTTACTATAAATTATCATTATCTCTGATACCATTTTTGACGTCATCACTGTACTACTATCGTTAATGTTACCTGGAGCTTTCTTCGCTTTTTAGGGAAGCGAATTCGTCTTCTGATGAGGATAAGTACACATCTCTTTCAATGGGTTTCCCCCAGTCAAAGCTTCCAGGATCCTCCTTACTGCTGTTAACTCTTGTCGATACGGGTTGGCTCCAGTCATAGTCGTTTGCAGAATCTGCTCCAACTCCTGATCCACCAAGCTTTGTAGATACAGGCTGACTCCAGTCAAAACCACCACTCGAACTGTCTCGAGCTCCTGTTCCTCCTAACAACAATATGTGGCATTTAACAACAACTTTAATATTGGACCATGAAGTTATTGCCGGAGGCCCCTAAACAAATTAAAACACCTTGCAACTTTAAGTTTCATCCCCATTTACACTGCAGAAAATGTTTGTTACGGCATGGATAAATATGGTACAGTTGCCAATGCAAATAAAAGAGAGTATGGTTCGGAGAAACTGCAAGTGCTGTTCTCTTCATAGGCTTTGTATCTCCATGCTTTACATTAGCTTTTTAATTCCTCTAAAGCTCTTTCTCTCTGTTTGATCACTTTGAGCTGTCGCTTCATTAAATGTTGCATTACACCTGCGACTCGCATCATCTCATTCTTCGACTTTGTCCATGCTGTTTGTGATTTAACCATATCAATTTTTGTCTGTGCTTGGACTTCCTTTCGACACGGTCCTAAACACTCGCTCATTCAGCCTTTTAATGCTACGAGGCGCATAGGTCACGTACAAGCGTTCTCCACTTCCTTCTGTTTCTTACCAATTTTACAAGTTCGTTCCAGGTTTTTCCTGTGTCCTTTAGTTCTTGCTCTGAAGATCTACGCCAGGTGGCTCTTGGCCTTCCTCGATTTTTTTTCCATAGGGGTCCCAATGTAATTTACTGCCTGTTTTGTGACTTTATCTTCTGCTTTGCGCAAGGTGTGGCTGATCCAACCCCATTTGCGGCGTAGAATTCTCCATTCTCTATTGCCCTGTCCTTCCCCACAGATCCTCGTTTCTGACTTTGTTGGACCACCTTATAGTAAGAATAGTTCACAAGCGTTTGTTAACGAAAGCCTGAAGTCTGTGTGTTATTTCCTTGATGAAATTTTAGTCTTGCACGGAGGGCACAAAGTTGTTTACACGACAAAATCTAGCTGTGCCGAACCAATTTTCTTGGTATTTGTGCTTTCTCATCCAAAATTTTTCTGCAGTGTAAATGGGACTTAAGTTAACCCAAAACGGCATAAAAACGGGTTGTTCATGTTTCAGGGAAAGAGAAAACTATTATTGGCGCTTTTCTTCCTATGTTCCTAATCGAGCCCTTGGTTTTAGATTATAAAAACTGTACCTAGCTTCTGAGACACCGGCGCACTCCAATCGAAGTCTTCTGCATTGTCAGACTTACGTGATGCGGACACTGGTTTGCTCCAGTCAATATCTTCAGCATTACCACCATTTACAACAACATCATTGTCTAACGTAAGTAAAAAAAAAATTTTTTTTTTGAGAATCGATGAAAAATAGAGGATACTGGTTTACTCTAGTCAATATCTTCAGCATTACCGCCATTTACAACAACATCATTGTCTAACGTAAGTAAAAAAAATTTTTTTTTTGAGAATCGATGGAAAATAGAGGACACTGGTTTACTCTAGTCAATATCTTCAGCATTACCGCCGTTAACAACATCAATATCTATAAAAGTAAAATATATATATATTTTTTCAAAATAACCTCCCAAGAGTGTAGATCTTTACCAGAGTGAATTAATAAATAAACAATTAACTGGCTAAAACAC
>JAOBRD020818233.1:0-13348 GCA_027575215.2 Hydrozoanthus sils
ATAATGATATCCTTTATGCCACAAGAAAGTGCTGCCCCCTTTTTTAAGAAAGGGTGCAGCACTTTCTGTGTGTACTCAATATAATGTTACAAAGAACATTAGTTCTTTCTAAGTGAGAAGTGTAAGCACTACCCCACGAGATGATAGAGTATGAGATATAGGGATAAATTAAATAATAATAGAGCTGTTTTAGTTGTTTTAAGTAAGGAAAGGAAATTTCGCAGATTTTAAGAGGATTCCTGCATTTCATGACATCCTCGAGCAGATATGCGATATTTGATATTTCCATGATAATGTATCGTCGAGAAATATATCTAGGTACTTAATGTGATCTTTCTTTTCTAATAAATAACTAGAGCCATCTTGGTTGGTGAATTTGAGGTTTATAGGATTAGAAAGCTCCTTTTTCGCAGATTTAATGACAATGGAAATAGTAATGGTAATAGGAAAGGTATAGACAATATAGGAATATAAAGCAAGCATGAGCGCTCTCTTCAGTGACAGAAACACGCGTGGACTTTTTAGTTCACGAATCTCGCACTTCTTTAGTGAACTAAAAAGTTCACTGTTTCTACCAATGACCAGAGCAAGCAAGCTAGTTTTGTATTTCTTTTACAAAATAAGGCACACGAACAGCCGATAAATCCCCGAGATGATATATTCAGATACACTGCGGTATTCTTATTTAGAGTGCGTTAGCACAGCCAATCAGAATGCGCGTTATATCTCCATATTTTATAATGGCTATTACAACGAAAACGGCATTGCTACAACAAAGGTTGCATCATGACAACGGTAACGAATTAGGCGACAATAGCGTTGGTATTGAAACGGGCGGTGGTAATAACAAACATAAAAAACCCCTAATGTTTTATTTATTTTAAAAAAATGTTTTAAACCGACCGATTCTTGTAATTACATATTATTTATTTGTTTTACTACGGACAATATTAATAACAAAGATAACGATAAAAATTCTGATAATAACAATGGCTTATTCAAAAAGTCTTCAGCCATGGCAATAGTACATTGAAAAACAACTGTTTTACAAACAATTTAAAGGTCAAAAAGTTACACGAACAATGCATGGTTTGATAAAAAAAAATTGAGCTTTATAACATACTGTTTAAAAAGTATTGTTGGTATAAACTACTTTTAAAACGTTCAGTGCGAATTGTAGGGAGAGTGAAACTAAAAGAATAATATATTAAAAAAACTCGGCTGTTTGTAACGCGGCGCCGAGGGGGTAAGTAGATACGTAAAACGGGGGTTTTAAAAACTTGACGAAGGAAGATAAACATTAAGCACACAATCTCATTCGCGACATGAAAAAAGCTAGAGCTGACAAGTAAGCACATTGAGGAAGGACTTTTTGTGTAGACTCAAGCTTATTACTAAGAAATACAGAAAGAGAAGAGAACCGTACTTGGCAAGCATATTCAAGAGAGATATGATGAGTGTGATATAAAAAGTGATGAGGTCTGTTATGCTAGTGCCAGAACGCCGAAGATCACGGAGATTACAGAGTCTATTACCAGCTTTAGATATAACAGATTCAATACGGTTATTCCAAAGAAGATTAGACTGTAGTGTCTGCAAGCCCAAAATCTTATGAGAAAGAACAGAATCAAGGTCTACGCCATTAATGGTGAAGAATGGAAAAAGAGGTTTTTCCCGAGGATAACAGATGCTCATAACTTCAGATTTTTTTCGGATTTAGGCAAATCTCGTCAAGGTTTTGTTGAAGATAGGGCGACTGCCCGCGCAAGAGGGCTTCTGGAAGAGAATGTCTTCAACTTATTTCCAGTAGTAACAACTTAATCAATGGATAGAGAAGAAAGAATAGGATCAAGTTTAGATCCTGGAGGAACTACGACTGAAGTGTGAAGCCGCGAAGAGATTACACCATTAACTTCGACAGTCTTGACAGTTTGTTTCCTTTGAGCTAAAATGTTACATTACCAGGATATTAGAGACCAAGGTTAACTAGTTTTCGCACAAGAGTAAGTGCGATCACTGCCTTGCTGAAATGAAGGAACCATGCATGCATGTAGCGCCCTGAGTACCAAGTTGTTCATAAGACGATTAGCCCTAACCCAGGGTTAATTACCATGACAACCAATAGGGTTTGTTAAGAGTTAACCTTGGATTAGGGCTAATCGCCTATTGAACAACTCAGCCCATCGAGGAACTTTTAACAGGTCAATAGTTAATTGAGGTGGAAAGTGGCAGAATATTTTCTGAGCGCAAAATGCGCGAGTAAGATATTCATTAAGCCACTATCCATCGAAATTGAAATAGAATAAGTGTTTTAGTATTTACCAGGGAGGCAACTGATCTATGGAAAATTCCTTTAAGAAAAAAGAAACATTTGCAAGACAAAAAAAGTACTTTTATTACTTGAATCACTGAGCAGGACGAAACTTACGCACGAGCAGCTTAGTTACAACAAACGTAGTTTTGACAGCTTGTCAACTACAAAATGTTGTGAATTGCATAAAACAATTTCTTTAAAAACAGTTAGAGCCTCACACATTTACAAGCACTTAAATAGCTCAGAAACATCACTCGTTCAGTTTGCAACGAACACTGTTTCGAAATAATCGGTCAGACATCAACTTACTATGATTTGCAAATCAAAGAAGCACTGCATATCCTTCGGGAAAAACCTCGCAGAATGTTCAAGTCAAACACTTTAATACCAAAGTTGCACTGTAATATACCACGTACCATTGTATTCCACATAATTCTATTATCTTAGTATCTACGACTATTGTCACTATTTTTCCTATACATACAACATCATTAACAAATTAATTCATTAAAGCAATGATAAAGACAAAAGAAACTGCCGAAACATGTCTGTTAAAAAAACTCAAAGTTGTCGTATACGTGTTAAAAATATTAACAAGTCTGCTACTCGATCGTCAATTTCTTTAGACTCTTTTAAAAACCCCGTGATTTTATTTCAATTTTTTTCAAATATTCGAAACTGAAACGAAGCGACTACTTCTCTCCACCTTTTGTTTCGGTCTCATTATATACTATTATATACGGAGGTAAATATTTTCTCATATCTACTATTTGTAAACCAATCAAATAGCGCGTAGCCGAGCTGGTATATACTAATATATAATGTCCTTACTATTATAACGTTTGTTGATTTCATCCTGTAAATTTTTATGCAACCTAGTCGGTTAGACTGTATTTTTGTTTAATAAACCTTTATTGTCAGTAACTATATCAATACACAATGGAAATGGTGTGGTGTAATGGAGCTTTATCACTACACAATGGAAATGGTAATACTAATGAAATACTGTGGTGTAATGGAGCTTTTTACACTTAAAGTGAGTCGTGCAAATGTCGTTTTTACTCACAATGCATTGTATTTTCCCAAAGCGCACTGTCTCCCCTGGATTTGCTTCACACAGCAAACTCTTTCAGAGTGTCGGCAAATCATTTTGTTCATTATTGAAAAACGTCTGCGATCGAGGTCATCCGATTCGCAGACTTCTAAGTTGTTGTACCGCTCCGCTTTTTTTATTCCTTTAATGCAGCACCGAGTAAGCCAGTCCAAGAATTCTCCTGTCAAATCAAGAAAGAAAATTATACAAGAATGAAAATGGGCCAAATTGAGCCATTTCGTTCAACAATCTCATACTGTCTTTTATCTTTACTATCGTTTACAGACCTTGCTCTACATACGGTTGGAACTAAGCTCATATAATGACAACTATGCGAGGATTATAAAAGGCAAAAACAATGGCATCGATAAGCAGAGGGAGGAGCAGAAAGAAAATTAAATTTTGAAGAATTATGACTGTGAAATCAGAACGGGAAAAATGATTGAAGTAGGAAACAAAATAGGTGTAAAAGGGGAAGGGAATGGATAAAAAAAGAAAGGGGGAAAACTGATGGGAACGGGAATAAAATAATGACAGTGTTAATACCAATCAGCAAATGCATTAAAGTTAAGACGAAAAAAAATATGGTGGATAAAACTTGATTAGGATGGAAGAAAAACAAAAATGGGAGATAGTTTGGGGATTGCAAGGCGAAAGAGAAAAAGAGTAAGAAAAAATAAAGGAATAATAAAAGGCAAAGAAAAAGGTAAAGGAAATGAAGAGATAAAGAAAAAAAAAGCCAGGAACAGGAGTGGAACGAGAATAGGACAATATACATGGTAAGAAAGAAAACCAACAAAAGAAGGCAAATAGGAGTAACAACAGAAAAAGTAGTGTAAGGAGTGGCTGGGTAAATCAAGATAGAAATTGAAGAACAAATACAAACAGCTAGGAATAAGATATAGGAAACGAAGCAGAATATCTGAAAGGAAATCGACGTGGAGTCAAAACAAAAACCTAACTAAGAATACTAACATTAGAGACCAGTCTAAACACAGTGTCGTTTATAGCCTCCCGGATATGCTTAGTTTTCTTAGTTGCCTTTTTTTATCGTGGACTGAAGGAAATTCAGGTAGCGGAAACCGAGACTTCAAACCCGATTTAAATGCACGAAAATTTTGAAACTGTTTTTTTTTTGTATACTAAGGATTTGTTTCAAACCTGATTGTTAAACGCAATTTTACCAAACAACTGAACTTTCAAACGTTGTTCGAAAATACTAATAGAATTAAATCGGAGGGCAAAACAATTACGTTCGTATTAAACATTTTAACTCAATACAAGAAGCCACATAGCGTTTGGCGTTATTTCAACTTAAAGACTTTGCTATTTTGATAAACGAAGTGTTTATCCAGGAGCTGAGACACATTTGGCGAGGCCGCAGTCTAATTCTCAGTTAAAAAAACAAACAGCGAGAGATTTGTTTGTTTTACCGAAACGAAAGTTGGCTAGTTTAAAATTAGATCCATTTCTTTTTGTTTTCGTCCAACATGCTGTTAGACATCTGCCAGCGTGAATTGTATTGACAATTGCGACGGAATCGTGGCTACCTATTTTAATACAAAAGTAAATTAATTCGTACAAGCTGTCGATACGTTGATTTGGAGCTTTAGAGGAAACTTTTCGTCGAAAACAAGGAAAACTGTCAAAACAAGAAAAATGATGGTACTTATTTCCAATCACTCTTTGTTTTAGGGATAAGAACCATTACTTCAAGCTTAGTGTAGATTTTTTTTGAAGACTCAATTGTAAAAAGTCAAGTTAAGAGCTTTAATCAGTACTTAGAGCTTGGTGATAGAGAGAACTCCACCCTTGCCCCGCCTACAAGTCAAACAATGTCTCGCTCAGATATAAAGCGAAGACAATTCTAACAGACAAAGACAATAACAACATCTTTTAAGGAGCGTTTGCCAGTTATCCTGAAGTTTGAAGGGGTTCGAAGTTTAAGTGAAGGCTGAAGTCTAAGTACTTAATATAGGAGGAGAATACTCGGGGGTCAGGTTAAATACAAGAAATCAAGTCGTTTTTTTGTTATTGTCATTTAAAATAACTGAAAAACGTTAATGATTTTGCAATTTCTTATACTTTGGGGGCTAGACGTGTCGAATCAGTTTCACGCCGGGGAACAAAATTAAATCGGGCTAGTTAAAGATCTTATTCATAAATGGCGGCTATTTTAATATTCATTTGTCTCCATTTAAAGTTTAGCTTTAGGATTTATTTGAATACAGACAAAAAAGAATCGTCGCCATATTTGATGATTAAGGTCTATGCACGGGGTCAATTCAAGTAATAATCTGAAAGAATAACGTTGGAAAGAAAGTTTGTACCTCAGTAATACTTAATTTTCTTTTTTCTTTATGCTTGAAAATCTTGTATTGATAAATATTTCGGAAGAATACAAGCATTTGTTTTACTTTTTGTAGTTTCACATAGTGAAAGTGAATTACTTTTTTCAAATTCAGTTCGCATATTCTGAGCGCGCATTTTATATAAGTTAACTATATTAAAGACGAGATCGAATGGGCACAAAATGCTGCTAAATAAAAAATTGAAAATATAACATGGTTTCTTCAAAACCAGTTATTATCTGTATTTAAATAATGATTTTAAAAATCTTGGCGCAACACATTTGATAAATCAAATCATTCGAAATCAAAGTTTCAATTTTTTTTCTTAAATTTCTTCAATTTATCTAAAACATTTGATCTGAAAAATGAATTAGAAATATCATACCATGGCTCTTTACGAACGCCAGAAACGCTGGAAAGCGAGATGAAAGTTACTAAAGAAAATTGTGCCATATGATAAGCTAGTAATCGTTGCCCCTCACACACGCAATAACATGTTGTACTGATTTTAAAAAAAGACAATTTTTCTAGAGCAAAGACATTGCCTTTTCGTGTTTATTTTTGTTTTCTTTTTAAAAAATCCGTTAATCTTTCCCCGTACAAGCGGAGAAAGCGGGTTTTGGGCGCGACAAAGCCGTCACCGCGAGCTTGCTAATACAGTTTTTGTATGTCTGTTGTCAGCAGTCCGTCTGAGAAGTAAGGCGTCACTGCGAAATCTCATCTTATCAGCTTAGCATGAAAAACGTTTTAAAGAAAGGCGATAATTTCGCTACAAATACTGTGTCATATGTTAATGGGGCTCATCCCATTGGATGAGAGCAGCACTTTCTTCAACTCTGTGTCATGCTAAACGAATACGTCAAAACCCAATGTTGGAAGTTAAGTTTCGGCACTGCTTCAAGTTTTACAACTTGACTAATTATCCGACCTTTCCACGCGCTAACATATCACATAACATTCTTTGGGTCGGGAAATTTCAAAGTCAGGTGTTTATCTTACTGTCACAATCTGACCCTTCACTGATAATCTCTCTTTCCCACAACCCAAATTCCATACCAAGCCTAACATTCAGTGTTGGGAAAACGTGCCTAATAAAGCATTAGGTAATTTTTAAGTCCTGAATGCAGCGCTGGTAGTACAACTCTTGTTTCAAAAGCTATTTCTTTCCGCAAAAATACACAAACATAATATATGCTCAAACTTCATTGAAAAGAAGTTCCCTAGTTTTCAAACTTAATGATTACAACACAAACAATCGCTTAAATCAGTATCTTGGAAATACTTCAAAGCATTCACAAGGACGACTGAATAAAAATTGTTTAAAATAATTACACCTAATAATGTAATAGAATCGAGAATAGAAATTGGAAAAATCCGGAAATCTCATCTAACTCTATTCACAAGCGTTGGTGTTTAAGAGTATTTTCAAACAAACTACTACGTTTTTGGATTTCATTCAATCTTTTCAAGAGCTAAAAAAAACCCGGAGCTTGGTCGGTATTTGATACTGGTTCAATCGTAACGTGTTGTAGAAATGTCGAGGCAGGGGAAATGCGAAAATATCTTCTCGATTAAAGATCTCAAACCGTATGCTCTCAGAAACTTTACCTTTTACCCTGTTAAGGTTTTGTCACTACCCCAAAATAGTAAAGGTGAACTAGCGAATGAATGAATAAACCTGGAACAAATTACTAATTTACATTAAAAACGGTCGTTTGAACGTTTTTAAAAAAGTAGTTAAGAACACGTTGATTTTTGTGCAGAAGAGTTCCGTTATTTCCACCAAGAGGAAACAGCTGTTCCTTATTCGTCTCAGCAAGATTCTTTATCAATTATGTCACAAGCAAACTGCTGTGAGGCAGTACGCAATGATTTGTTCTATTAAAATAGCTGAGTGCGAGAAGTTTTTGCAAAGAAAGTGGCGCTAGTATGTCTCTTAACCTCGTAACTGAATGCGACCGGATTGAAAATGGGTGGTCATTCGGACACTTTAAAAGTATCTCGGAATTCAAATTACAAGATTTGTTTCCAGAAAGATAACGCGCAGGTCTGATTATCATTCTTGATAATAAATAAGATATGGAAACCACACACTCACAAACCTATAGACAACAATGCTTACGGTGGCAAGGACGACAAAACCTTAAGTGAATTATCCAGTATGCCTTTGCCATCCCAAATCCTTGATTGTTATCAATATGTTAAGTCTGTAGGCAGCACTTAATTGTAAAGGCAGCGATAAATCTTTCGTGCATTCTAAAACTTTGTCTCTACCACAACAACGTTTAACCAAAGTACCAGAATAACCTACCGTCTGCAGAATCCAAAGTTGCAAAAGAAACGAGCAACACGCAAGTGAAGTATTTCGTTACGAGCGCCATTCTGAACGCCTTGTAAGCCTTTCAACTCGACTAGAGCTCTTTAAATACTTGCTTTTGATCTGCTCGAACTAATTTGACGCCAATACGCGACCCTGGTTGAGGAGCTCTGGGTTTGACTTAGATGTCACTCAGCACGTCCGACGTAGGACAATTCGATACCATTTTGGTCTCTCTATCTAGCTGCCCTGCTGAGACCACACGGAAATCTTATGAATTTGGGAAGTGGATCATGCCATTTTGCCGTGCCCAAGCAAAGGTCAATTGCAAAGAGCCTCAACAACAATCAGGAAATTGTAGAAGAGGTATTCAGCTAGTTTAGCTATACAGTTGTTTAAGTTCTTTCAAGTTGTTCCTTGCAGTTCATACTCATCAATAATAATATACTTTCTTTTACAGTGATAAACCTGTGTTATTAAAGTTCACGTTGATTTTTAAAACATTTAGGTCTAAATGTTATTTAATTTCCGACTCATTTTCACCGGACTAAACATATTGGGATGCTGTTTCGGATGTAAAACCCACCTAGATTTTTGGAAGAGTTCGCATTGTTCTCCAAGTGATCCATCAAAGGAACATCATCAAGACTCCATCAACATTAACTAAGGCAGCAACTTGTTTAGAGAGATGCATTAATAATTTGTTACATTGTTTATTTACCTTAATTTGTTATTTAACTGTTAAACAGATCAGTGTATTGTTCTTAGCTGTTGATTGAATCGGCGAACAATAAAAAAATAGCATTAGGACTTGAAGCAACGTGCACTGTCGAGTACAATAAAATGCCCAAACTCGAGACACGCAACACAACACTTGTAGTTCCTAACTGACAGTGCACTTTAAAGTTTAATTTCTTTCAGTTCAATAATTTAGTATAGTTATTAAGCAAGTAAGTAACAGTTTTATTGACAGCGTTTGAATTGCAATCCCTGCACAGGCTTATCTTCCGGATAGGGTGTATCCCGGAGATAGTCGATATACCGACTAAGAAAATGTACACTTGATACTTAAGTACTAGTAATAACTTGTAATAAGAGCCTTAACTAGAATTACAACAACATTTTGAACAAACGTTTAAGCTTTTAAATAAAAAAGGAAACTATTTGTTCTTGTTCTTATTATCACTGCAAAAAACAGCTGGCGTAGATCAGTCGAGAAAACTCCAAAGTTTATAATTTTCATAGTTTTTTTCTTTAGGGTGTGGGTAACGTGTTGAACAATACCACAATTACATTAACCAACATATCAAATGCAATAAATATAGCAAATTGGGGATAACTGTTACTCGACATACTTTAGATTAGTAAAATAGTCAGCAATCGCTGATAAAAAAAAAGGTGAGGAAAGTTATCTTCGCTGTGTTTTCTGGCGAAGAAAGAGCATTCCTGACTTCACGAGCTTTTGCTCAAAAAAAAAGCGGTTTCCATATTATGTTGGGAAACGAGCTGGTGCTATATAACGTTTAACTTTACGCCTTTCCGCAGCTTCCGCGCGGCAAGTTGTATCAAAATTAATATTACATAGTAGATAGAACATAACTTGAAGCGGTCTAGGTTCCGTCAAAGTTCCCCAACTGAAGCTTGAAGTAAAAACAATATTAAAGTTGATCAGTCTAGTAAACCTTAACTTTAACTTAAGTTTATTATTAAATACATATTGTGATGTGTATACCGCATGAAAACTGTGCTACCGTGTGCTTAAAAACCTTAAAAATTAGAAGCAAGCAATACGATAATCACCAGAGTAAATATTACACACATAGTTAAAAGATATTGTTTAAAATCCATGTTTTCCCCTTCTTTAGTTTCTGATGTTCGTAAAGATACTGATTATATTGATGTTTATTAGAAAATGTCAACTATAAATCTTAACGGCGCTCTTCCAGAACCACAGAAGAAGAAAGCTAGGGTTGAGTATATTACTCGTGCTTTAAATAATTTCGAGTTTTTTCGCAAGTTCTTTGGCATAACACCAGCTTATCCATTCCCTTCTTTGACTTCTTACTTCTGCCTCTACACGAGTGTCACCAACAATATCTTGTATCTAGCATGAGACGGTGCCTCCCCTCTTCTTCACTGTGTACCCTCGTTTTTTGAGATTTCGATAGTAGCGCACATATTAAGCTAGGTGCCACAACTACAACACAAGACTGTCTTAATTCCCAGCTCACTTACTTACTTTTGAGAAAAAACCTTTTTTCGGAAAACTTATTTTAGTTTAATTTTAAGGTTCTCTGGCACTGATTATAGAACTCTTGCATTGCTCAAGAGCTGAAGAGATTAAAAAAACAGGTTGAAATCAAATTCAACCTAAGTTATAATAAGAGTTAATCTTGATTGCCAACATCTGTGGGCTATATCTCTATCTGTGTTTCTTTTGTTTTTTATCTTATGTTTTTAAATTTGTATCTTTTTTGTTGTTGTTGTTGTTGTTTTATTTTTCATGCATCGGCTCAAACAAGGATAAACTTTTTAAAAATTACTCTGGCTATCCTGGCTTGTTCAGCCCACAGGGTTGTTCCAGGTGGGCAGCACCCGCCTATCTCAGTTTCAACAGTTTCTTCAGACTGTCTTTACTCTTTTGCTTTTGTATGACTGGAAGCATTGTACGTGAAATAAATTAGCTTGTTATATATTGTTGTTGTTGTTGTGGAGTGTCAATGTTTGAAGCGTTCGGCTACTTGGACGTTTTTAGTTACTGAAGAAGTTACATGGTATGAGTACATAACAACTCGTTCTCAATGTTATTCAATGTCGACTTGTTTCGTTAGATAGTTGGTTATAACTAAGTTTAAGAATAAAGTCATGAAGTAAGAACAACAAACACAAGATTTTGCCAGCAGAGTTAATTCGAACTTGTGCACACTTTGAGCCACATTTGTTCTTCCGATTAGGCAGAGAGAACACTTGATCAAGTCATTTGACAAGGCTACTACAAAGACGTTTATATAATTATATAATCATTATCTAGATAATTAATCTTATAATTCAATGGTATTGAGCAGTTACATCGGACAGATTCAGCCACTATATGGCTCGTTTCAAAGGCAGACTAACATCGCGCCGCTCACGTCGTGTCAAACTCAACTGAAATGCGATTAAAGAACGACGTTCAAAACCATGTCGAGTCAAAGTCTTGCAGCACAACTACCTTTGTCGAGCTACACAACTCTGCGACGTGAGGGCGACGTTTAATAGTTCGTCATTTGAAACGGGCATTAGAGAGCTAACCCAAGGTTTAAAGGTTTTGATTATGTTTAACAACAGAAAAGAAATATGTCAGATACATTAACCATTAATAAACGAGACTCTGTTGAGAGTTTGTAGTGAAGCGATGACATAAAACTGAGGAATTTCCAAAAAAATATTAGAGGAGGGACGTGGGGGAATCTAAATTTGGCACAATCTCACAAAATTCCTTGATCTTGAATATGTCGAATGCAGGTTAACGTGACGACTCTCCAACTATCTTTTTGATCTTTCGGTTTAATAATAATACGAAAGGTTGAAAGGTAATAAATAAGTAAAACAACTGACTTCTTGCTGGGATAAAGCAATCAATATCCTTTTAAAAGCGATTCAAGAGATAATGCACGGGACAATTGTTAAGATTAAAAGCTTTCCTGGTACACTATCCACGATGATAGTTCGTACCAATTTCTTCAAGCAGATTTCAGTGACTGCTATCAGTCCCAGCCAAATTGTCAATATGTAACCTCACCTTATAGATGATCTAAGCATACGCTCTCAAATGTGACAAAGTGAGTGTGATTAAATACTCAGTTTCTAGGCTGTCAAATTGTTTGTCCTAGTCGGGAGAATTCAGCAATTTAAAACTTTTGTTGTTTAGACAGAAGAATTTTTGAATCTAATCACAACGATTTCACATCTCTCTTCATTATTTCCAATACACTTGTTCTATTAAAGAAGAAAGAGCTTTAATCGATATCCTACCAAACCCGATAAACCATGAACTAAGAGGTCTGTGAACAGTTTAATCAATCAATGCCAGCGGCTAAGAACCATAGAAGACCAATATAGTTTCTATTTTTAGTTACCTACTGGAAATTAGATTACAAAGCTCACAATTTTCAAGTATGTCCAATTCTCTTTCTGTTATTCATAAAAGATTTCCATTGCTGCCCTAATCTTGAAATTCGCAGATGTTGCGAAACTATATTATAAACATAACAGTTTTTTTAAACTAGGGTCTATTAAAACCAGCCTATTTAAATTTGTATAAATACGTATTTATGAGCACATAAGCTTTCCTGAAATATAAACAAACCCGGTTTTTGTTTTTTTCCGTTCTCCTCAAGGCAAAAAAGCACTTGACGTACACGACCCCCACACCTCCCCTGCTTTTCAACGCGGCAAAACATTGTACTAAAAAACCTGGACATCATGGCTGAATTGTACCTTACTACAAACTGCAAAGAGAAGTGTTGGTAATCTATGCAGGGTTTCTGACATTTCACGAAAAAAAATCGGAAATAATGCGGTACCGATGGGTAATTGCGCGACACTGCGCGGCAAGAGACGTCTATTACGCAGGAAATTACGCGGCTTTGCACTGACTTTATTTTTGCTAAGTATATGCATTACATTGAATGACTGACACCTTTGAATGAGCTAATTCTTATCCTCAAATTAGTAAATGGAGTTATTTTTTGGCTAGAATTTTTTTTAAATGTGTGAGTAATAGCTACTTGCTCAGCAACTGAGACAACATTTCTGGCAAAGAAAAGGGATTCATTGTCTCATAGAAAAACTGTTTCAGTCTTTGTATAAACTTACTTTGGAATTATACTTCTTTGCTCTTACAACATAGCAATGGTTTAATTTGCTTTAGCAGCAATGCAAATGCAACAGCCATCCAAAGATAACAAAAATGAAATAATTTACTTTCTGAACAGCAGAACGGCTGATTTTTCATGAATTTCACGAAATTACGCCGGGAAAATGCAAATTTCGCGAACTACGCGATTTTGAGTCAATTTCACGAAACCGCGTAACTGCGGAATTCCAGAAGCCCTGTCTGAAACATCCGGTATTTATGTTTACCAACGTTTCAAGCAAAGGCTAGAATTGAAATCGCAAGTAAATAGTAACCTCCGTTTTCTTTAGATATACTTCCCTTCAGAGTAGTTAGTTAAAAGTAAAATGACTGACTTTTTCTTCTCATTATTCCCTCAAATAGTATCCCGGGGGAG